>JALPQI010001093.1:0-53581 GCA_025490895.1 Thaumatotibia leucotreta | reverse complement strand
TCTTACCATTTCACAGTATTGAACGTTCGTGAATCTAAACGCCATGATAATTAGAAATATCAACGGAATGAACATACAAATTAAATTGACAAGCAACGTCAAACTCGTAGCGAAAAAAATAATCGTCCAGGTAACCAGCCATTATTACCAAAATACCCCTAAATACTGAAAAAGTTATACAACCTTCAGCAATGCAATATGCACAATGTTGTATTACGAATTTGTAGACTGGGCACGTAAAAAATAACTAAAAATACAAAAATATAAAAATATTACCCCCATCAAGATATAGTTTAATCGATTCTACTCCCGATTCTGAACAAACAGTTTTCTGGTCTTTGGTGTTAAGTGAAACACCGTGTAGAATACTTAAAAATAAAACTATTACGATAATAATCGGCCGTTTTGGAATAACTACGGAACCCTACACTGAGCATGGCTTAACTTCACCGCGTATCAACGGAATGCAATATTATAATACTTTCATCCTTATACCCTCAAACCCTGATGCTGCAGATGTACTGCTCACCTTAACCGATAGTGTTAAACACATGTAAAATGAAAGTATTGTAAATACTAAGAGTTTCATCTTGACTTCCAACTCCTCAACTCCTTATGCTGCAGGTACTTCCTACAATAACCGCAAGGTTTATCGATTTGTTGCTTTTAAAGTAATACTTAAGGTATTACGTACAAACATACGGACTTAACAGACTTCCAACTCTTCAAACCCGATGCTGCGGTGTTACTGTCTATCATTACCGCAAGGTTTATCGATTTTTAAGTAGGTAGAGCCTTAGGTACAGTCGCCATCTGCATATCGCAGTAGCCACAGTGCTAAAAACTATCTGAGCATGCACTTTTAACATCATTTATATTACATCAAATTTATGTTTCGTTTTTAATTAATTCATGTTAGCTGTAAGATGTTACTCGTACAAAACTATTATTTGAAAAAAAAGTCCCGCTGAGTTTCTTGCCGGATTCTTCTCAGGCAGTGGTGTAGGGATAGAACCGGAATTAGCTTTTTTTTCTCTCATTTGCTATTTAGTTTAACGATTCAAAAGCGCTCGTTGCTGGGCCTAATTGAATAAAGAATATTTTGACTTTGACTTTGAATAAGTTTTTATCGGATATACTGTTGTGTTCATTGCGGAGGCTAATACAAGTACCTACAGTAATATTATGAAAGATGCACGAGGAGGGATGATGCGTACTGGTAGGAACGCAAGGTGTTATATTTTATTCAAGAGTTTGCCTTGTGATTTTTTTATGGTATTCCCTTGTTTAGTTTTTTTTTCTTGCTAAGGCAATTTCTCTGTTAAGCGCGCTTTTATTTCGTGGGTTTATGTCGAGTGAGAGTAAGGTGAAGGTCGTCGATGACTTCATCAGTAAGTTTTCCGGATCGTTTTTGCAAAATGTCTTAAAATATCGTAAATATCGTAATGCTATTAAATTTACAGATACTAAGAGGCCATAAATCACAAGTGTGGTTTGATGAAACCAGCAAAGGAAAATGAAAATAAAATCATACGTTTTTTTTTATCCTTATAATCGATAGTAGCACTTGAACATACGCACATCTATGTACATACGTACGTATATATGTTAGGTACACTAAAATGGCAAATAAACTGACACAGGATAAATATTACCTAACACAGGTGAGCCTTACCGCTTTAACACTCGTAAATTAAATATAAGTAATGATATCCTATGTTTTTTAAATTACATTTACTAAAAAATATCTGCAAATACGGTTTCTCTAACACGACATTTATATATGTAGATTGAAACACGCAGGATATTTGGTAAAAAGAAAAATATTTTCGAGAAAACTCCCCAAACTCTACCAGGAAAATCCAGTTCTTAGCGTTAGGAAAGAGTTTTTTTTCTCGTCAAATGAAATTACTGTACCCTTTTTGTTATGCATGGAACTCCGTAAAGTGCGTCCCTTTTAAAATAGTAAAGTGATGTCTTTACCCACTCGCAGAATCCGGCCGACCGGGCCCTACGTCGCGCGTTATGGGCCGGCTTTCAGGACAAACTGTGACTAACTACTCGTATTATGTATGACTAGTGACTACCGCCACTTCATACCTACAATTGCGAATATTTTTTCCAGTTTGGTTTGAGGGTTTATTTCTATGATATGTTTTGGCCAATCAACTTTTCAGAGGACAAAAATTGCATAATTATTTTGTTAGACAAAAGTAGGTATGTAAGTATATTTTCTACTTACATAATTAGAGACCCACCATAGAAACTCCACGTAACTGTCACAAAAACAAAATTTTGAAGATTTTAATGTTATTAAACTGTGCTTTAAGGGTGTCTATATGCCTGCTGGCTCCGGTTTACGGATATCTATTTTTGTGCCCGTGAATGGGTTGCAGCAGGTGTACAACACAAGGAAATTTCTCCAAAGGGTCTCTACATGTTGGATCTGTATCCCCGCACAAGCCTAAAAAAAACCGGGATTTGTAAGCCTGTGCCAAGGAGATACAATACTCAATAATAGTATTATTACTCCTGTCACCACGTTTTAAATCACAATCCACGAATTGATCATATGATCTATTTGGATTGGTCAACAAGTTTACACTAGGTAGTGTACAGTCGACGTCAAAGATTTCGTTACGGTTGAGGCGCCAAAAATACATTTACACGACTTTAATGTCAAGGCAATAAAGTCGTGTAAATATATTTTTTGCACCTAAACCGTAACGATATCTTTGACGTCGACTGTACATGGTAATCCATGATAGTACCTGGTAGGTAGGTAGTCCCAATATAACCTGCACTTTAGGAATCCTTTGCAAAGCAAACGATATTAACGGCTCCTTTGACTTGAAAGCAATCCTCTGTATTGTGAGTGAACATAGCTTACGAGTATCTACACACTTTTCAAAGGGATAATAGAGTGAGTATAAAATACTGATATCTCACATTTACTTATTATTTTTCTTGTTTTAACATGATTGGGTTACCTAATTGTATGAACAGTAAATGATTTATCAATAGAATAAAGAACAAATAAAACCACAACATGATATTTATTTTAAACTAAACCTACCTAACCCAAAATTACTTGTTATTGGTTCAGTCAAATGCATAATAAGCAACATATAAAAATGCTTAAAAATAATGTCCCAGTACACTTTGGAAGAGGATTCTTTGGATACACATTTTTGCACTTGACTGTTCAACAATACAATAAATAGCGTAATATTATTGTCGTTGTATATTTTACAAGATGTTTTACTTAATAAATGTTTAATAGAAGCGGCAAGTTATGCGGCCGCCATGTCCACGCAATAAATAATTAACTGCATTCACCTCACAAAAGGAGCTGTTGACATTCAATTACTCGGGTCGGTATATTAGAGCAACTGCATTATAAAGCTTGTGTGCTAAAGTTCCAGATCATTTCCACACAAGACGTACATCCAGAGTCTGCACCCGGCTATTTCGTTACTAGGAATTTCTGGGATTCCCCGGCACCGAAAGAACCGGTACTGATGATAAATTATAACAGATAGTATCCGTCATAACAGATGACTAATGCTTTTGACTCGTAGAATTGATTATGTGCTTGTATTTTCTGCACAAAACATAAACTTGCGAAAAATGTCTCGTCAGTCTACAAGAATTTATTTAAAATTAATGTTTAATTCTTCAGCAACTCCTCTGAAGTTACTTGTTATATTAGGTACTCGTAGCTGCAATTTGTTTCGCACTGAAGAAGTTGATGCTTCATAACGCTCAATCTATGGAAGATTATCTATGACTGTGGCTTAATTAGACAAACCTAATTAAAATTCGAGGCCTGCGCTAAAGGAAATTTCTAATGCAAGTTAAATTTTCATTCATGAGGTTACCGGATGCATTGAATAATAAATTGCAAATACTAATACGCATTTGCATCGAGCTTATTTTTTCTTGAACAAGAAATGACCAGTTACGGTGCCTGTTATAAGCAAAACTTCTTTCTATAATCAGTCATTATTTATGTTGAACCCATCCTTTTTATTTGTTATTTACCTCATCATCATCATCATCATATCAGCCGAAAGACGTCCAATGCTGAACATAGGCCTCTCCCAAAGATTGCCACAACGACCGGTCCTGCGCCACCCGCATCCAGCGGACTCCTGCGACCTTCACCAGGTCATCGGTCCACCTTGTGGGGGGCCTACCAACGCTACGCCTTCCGGTACGTTATTTACCTTATGTGTTGAAATATTTATTTATGATAAAAAAAATTTTACGATTCTCTAAGGCAGCATTAAAAATCCAATATTATTTATTTCGAACGCCGCTGTATGGTCAAAATAGCATAATGCATATATAAATATACTCAATTTATATTTTGTAAGTGATAAACTGGTCTATGTAGGTATATGCCAACGAAAACTGATCATTTTATACTCTTGATGGTCCTATTGATAGTAATTTTATGCCATTACCCATTAGCAGTATGAAGGTGCATTCAGACCAAGCGAACATTCGCTATTCTAACCTCCCACTCTACGAAATTCGATCGTTACACAAAACGTGATTGGTTGATTTCGTAGAGCGGGGTATAGAACAGCGAATGCTCTTTTGGTCTGAATGCACCTTGATATTTTGTCGCAATTCGGAAAAATACAGACAAAGTCGATTAAGAACTGCCTCTTTGTGAGTTTTTGTTGTTGATAGGTCGCCCAAAAGCTCATGTGGCACCTCATTATAGGCTATTCTAGTTACATACTATCAGGAGACTAGTATGCCTGTTTGACACCGTGTAGTAGTAATGAAATCATAGCATGATAAAATGAGATGTTTTTCATTTCAGCAAGCTAAGTAAGTAGCCGTGTGGTGACGGCAGTAAGAATACATTTGTCACCACCCCAACTCCTCCTGCGGGTGTCGTAAGAGTCGACTAAGGGATTGAAGTATCACTGACCATTATTTGATAAAAGATTGATGATGGGCAGCAGCGTCATCATAGTAGACACATTACTGCGATCGCCAATCCGCTTGCCCAGCGTGGCGATTATGGGCATTTACCTCCTAATGCGTCTATACGCATAGTTAATAGGAGAGGCATCCAGCAGTGGACTATCATGGGCTGATGATGATGATGAAGCTAAGTAAGATAAGGTGGGGTTTTAAGATGAAACGGTTTTTAATGGGGTAAGACAAAAAGCTACCTGTATACGCTGTGCTAGAAGGACGACTTTTTTACCCCATTAAAAAAACCGTTTTATCTTACTCCACCTTACCTTACATTCAAAGAAACTAGGACCTTGTCATAATGATAAGTAGTAAGATAATTCTGGCGTCTTCTTATTTATGGTGTCACTTTGATACAATTCTCGAGTGGCCTAGGATTCCAATTAGTTGACAGTACTGTACGTACATAGAGTTAAAAGAGGAAACGTGTAAAATTGTTAATGCTGTAGCGTCAACAAATGCCGCACATAAGCCCAACACGGGCGTATGACACAATGTCTTTGAGCCAGTGACGCGGCCGGCCAATATTGTCACACGAGATTTACTGGGGCGGCCGCCCTGACTTATTGCGACGCCGTACAATCGATGGCTGACACATTACGCTCTAGTGTAAGAGCTTCCGTAGCGATTGAAGCGTGGTTTTTAGAGGTGATGACCCTGAGGGTGATAAGACACGTAATTCATTCATTATATTACTATACTTATTTTTTACGAGTAGTACAGATGGTGCCTTTTTTAGGCTCTAGTGCGAGAAGTGTGTCATTTTACGTCAGGTTCAAAACTTCGGAGTACACGGCACTAAAAAACGTCGTACGAGATACGTGCAAAAACGAAATTTCATGTCTTTCGCACTTGTGCCGTAATGTACGTACTTGCCTACATTATCGTACCCGCCGGAGACTAGCAAATTTTGTGTGACTGAATGTACCAGTAGTATAATATTGTTCGCAAAAACAAACGTAAAAACATAAAAAGGTAGGGACTATGGCAATATTTAATCCTTAATCCTTTGAAAAATTAAGTAATTAAAAAGTTTACAACAAAAGTAAAACAGTCTAGGCATGTCGTTTGTTTACATGGGACACGGGTAGACACGGGTACCTATATTGACATTGTATCCCCAGGAACTCGTTTTTCTATTAGTTACTAAGGATGCAAGCTAATATGGACATAATTTTTAGTGGATCAAAGTATAATACACGTTAATTTATTAGAAATAAGTACTGAATCGGTGAAATAACATTCGTACCCGTGTTAAAGTGTATGATTTGTCTCACAACAGGACTGGTCAACCGTCGCGTCGGGCTAAAATAACGTTTTTTGTTGTAGTTGTATGCATTGTAGTTGCCGTCACCGATGTGAATTTATTCACATGAATATAGTCAAACCAAACCACAGAGAAACGTCCATATACCTACAGCGAATTAATTGAACACAATTTGATGGTAAACCGTAATATCAGTCACATCATATCTTACATATATTTAAAATAATTTATGTATTATACAGGGTGTAATCGTTAAGTGTGGCCACACTTATAAGACCATAATTCCGTAAATATAACAGATATCAATAAACTTCCAACTGATATCGAAAGTACATTACCCAACGAGTAAAATTGCATTAATAACTTTTTCTAAATAGATGGAGTAATATTAAAAATACTAAGTTTAAACGCTCCCATACATTTAGCATGACGACTAGCCTTAAAAAATGTCGGGTGTCATAACAGATAAAACTGTTAGAGATTCGTTATTTGTGCGAATACATTGTAATAAAATAATAATACTACCGTTTATGAAATAATTAATCGAACATTTATTCCTAAATAAAAAAAATATTCGTATTAAACTACTCTTTGAATGAACGGTTACGTACTAAATGTATGGAAGGGTTTGAAGTTAATATTTGAGATATTTCTGATTTTATTTTAAAAAAGTTATTAGTGTAATTTCACTCATTGGGTAACGTACTTTCGATATCAGCTAGAAGTTTTCTGGTATCTGCTATATTTACGGAATTATGGCCTGGCAACACTTTACGATTACACCCTGTATATGGTAGTAGTACTTAGTTATTTATAAAAAAAAACAATTCGATTTAACACAAGGAATACAACAAGTGGCGAATTTTATCTAGTAAAACATAATTCAAGTTTGTGCAAGAGCATTAACAAGGTAAACGTATCAATGCTCGACACCTCAGTGCCCAATTGTGCCCCATTTGTCACTTCTGTTTAAGTGACATAGAATTATTAGATAATAATGTATTAGATTAGCAACGAGCACTGATATATTTACCTTTCATCTAAAAAAATGCTTGTTCCTTCTCTCTTAGCGTCCAACGTGGGTTAAATTTTCTGTCTTACCAAAAGACACGAATAACATTGCCTGGAGCTCTGTTAAAACTAACAGGGAAATGAAGTTTGATGGTTCTTGTTTCATCTACACCAAAAGCGAGTAAGCGATGGGTAGCTCTTTTTTTATTTGAAAACTTGAACTTGACTTAGGCTTTAAGCTACATGGAGAGTTAAAGCGGTCGGACAGCCGGTGGGTTACCTAGGGAAAATCCAGGCCATCCAGACCGAGTTACGATAGTTGTTACCAAACTGGAATATTTCTATAAGTTTGTGCTCCAGCAAGATCGGTTGAAATGGTTCAACCTGATCTGAGGAATAGCGCTTCACCGGGCTGATATCTATAATCTATACTAGCTGAGCGAGTAGCTACAAATATTGCTGTCTCTTTTCTTTACATGGGAGCGATTCTTTTTGTTCGTTTTTATAGCCGAGCTATCTATGCTTTTGGTGGAACCAGTGCCGCATGCACTTGTAGCCGTACCAAGAGTTGGCAAGTAACGTTTACTCAATACGAACAGTATTGAATCCATTACGCTCACTCCAACCCATCAATGTTTTACTTTTCGCGTAAACGATACGCAAACGTTACTTGCCAACTCATGATACGGTTACTGTGTGCTTACAACACATTGGCAAGAAATGGAAATCACTATATCATGCTCGCACTAATGTATTTACTTCAGGGTGATTGACTACTTCATGTATCGAGTTAGCTAACGTAAACGTTACTTGCTACTCGTAGTAAGCACACTGAACACAAGAACCATTAATTCATCCACCGGGTATGTAATTTGACCTTCATTCGAGGACATTGATGTAGTTTCAGATCAGAGAATATATCCGATGCGGTGACAAGACTGCCATCGCAACTTGTGCGATAAATACAAATACAAATAATTTATTCGTGGCAAACATTATAACAAGCATGACAGGACAAAACAAAACAGACAGATTCGGCCCTTAATATTATTACCACGAAAGATGAGAACAACAGAGAAACATATTCGCATTCGTTCTTGTGTTTCCTACTCCAAAACGGAACCAACCGTAATATTATGGATACAATTTTTAGGAGATATTTAAATACTCTGTGTTGGACTGTTTTGAAGTTTGCACTTCTCGTATTATTGTGATACCTACATAGCAGACGCAAGTAATACGCTAGGTTTTAACCCTTGTCTTAGGAAATGCTAAAAACGCTTAAAAGCATCACGCGTTGACTTAAATCATGCAACCGTATATAAAACACATCTGCATTCCAAATTGCTTTGATCTGCGCCTCGAAATAGTTTTAAAGTAAATTGTCTGTCAAAGATAGATGAAGGACACAAAACTCTAAGGGTTCCGTTACGCCATTTTGGCTACGGACCTCTAAAAACGGGGTGGAGGTCGGCTGCCCTAAGCTGAAGTCAAGTATGTGCCAAATTTTCAAAAACTTTTTTTTTTTCATTTTCGACAACTATTAAAAAACGCATCTTATACTGAAACAAAAATTTTAAAATTGTTTTTACTTTTGAAGATTTGGGCTTTTAAAAATCGTCTGTATTTATTTTTAGCGATGCGTTCTACGGTGAAGGCAAGTATCTCCCTTATTCTATGGTGAAGGCAAGTATCTTAGAACAGGGTGCTTAGCCAAGTTGCCAATCGCTAGCGCCTGCTAGCGCAACGTAGTTTTCCCTCTTTGTCGCACTTATATGAAGGAGTGACAGGGAGGGAAAACGACGATGCGCTAGCAAGCGCTAGCGATTGGCAACTTGGCTAAGCATCCTGATACTTGTAATTCAAATAGTTCGGTTAGATACTTGAGTTCAACGTTTGATTCAATCTGTTTGTTATGATGCATTCTACTAACATTAAATCATGAAAACAGTAGAAACCTGATGTATAGTTTTATAAACTAGCTATATCGTCGTAAACATAATAGTAAACAAAATCCCTCAAATTTATAATTATTAATTAATCATTATTTACGCGTGTTTAATTTGTTACACTGTGTTGTGTTGTGAAGTGCGAATATTTAGGTACAAAAAGGACCAATTGGTTACCTAACTAATAATTTGTTTATTACTTATAAAGAAACGCTGAATTCTTACGGATTCAGGCCTACGGGCAAAAAGGGTGGTGTCTATGTGTATAAGGTATATACAAGATGCGGAAATTAACGAGTGAGTACCTAATTCATATTATTCACTCGCTTATTGTAGTTATCAGATTGGACAGATTCATATATTTTGTTAAATTGACCTTAATTTAATTTGTTGTAATAAAAATAAGTATTATTGTGTGTACGTCTCAGTTACCTGTTTGTTAAAAAACAAATTGAGTAGGTATTTTTGTGCATATGCATAGTATGCATATGCACGGTATCATTAGACCTACTCCTCATCAGTATGCAAACCGTTTTGAAGTGTGTGGTAATTTTATGTTTTTTTTGTATTTGTACGTTTCATTGTTACATTTGTTATTTTTACTATAAAAAGTTAATGTACATTTGCAAGCTAATATTATTTTTATTTTTTCTTACAGAACCAAATTATCAGTGTGAAAAGGCCCTCCAGTGCCACCAAAAGTGACAGAAAATTCACTGCAAAATATCACCTTTAGAATGAAAGTGACCTAATCCAAAATTTTCGAATTAGGAATTTTAAGCTTTTAAGTGTTTTTAATTAAGTACATAATGAATCATTTCAAAATTTGGAATTAGGTCACTTTCATTCTAAAGGTGCGAATTATCCCTTCTGGACGTTACAGGTGATCTGTGAAATTTAGAAGAATTTGAGTAAGAACACAGAAACTACAGTAATAACTCATTCCTCAGAGCCTGCAAACATTCTCGAAAGAACTGAAAACAAATCAAAATTCAGTTGAAATAATTGACGAAGGAGATGTTATTAACTTTGATAATAATGTAGCGAGAACGTTGAAATGATCAATCGTAATTACCTTTCTGCACGTTGTAATTTAAGTTCTACAAATTGTTCATAAATAATAAAGTCTGTTGATTATAAAAACAGGTGTTTTTATTGTAATTTAACATAACATATCCTAAGAGTTACCCGAGCAATATAGAGATACTTGACTTTGTGTAGAATGCTATTTGACTCATATCTAAGCAGAAACCTTTTTTGCCATTTAAAATTGATTGGTTGACCTAACTAAAAAAAACAAAGCACTAATAGGTTGGGATGGCACTTTGGGATAAATATCCCACACTATCCAATGACATCTTTTTTACATACACTTTAGAGATATAAGTCAATAAATATTACAAATTTAGTTTTTTTGCTCTCCTGTAAAATTTGTCGAAAAGCACTTATTTGACTTCAGCTTAGGGCAGCCGAGGTGAATACGTCGGTGTAATCAGACTCTGCACTCTGTAGGTGTCGCGCGCGACGACGCACGCCGCTGATGTATGGACGTTGGTTTGTTGAAAGTGGAGGACACACAGCGAGCTGAAAATTTGACAGCGAACCCCGAACGTAACAAACTGCAATATAGAAACAATTATTTAATCTAAGTTAATAAGCTTAATGCAATCAATAGCAATTACAAATGCTTACTAAACATTTTATTTATGCCTTTTTTAACAAATTTAACAAAATCACCAGTCCAGTCGTCTTCATAACAAGATGCAATGCATGAACTAGAAAATTACTGTTAAGAGATGATTCCCAAAGAGTATAACCGTCATTATTATTTTTTTCATGTAATTATTAATCACGTAGCGTCTTTTAGACGCGGCTGCAGACTTATTCACAAAAAATTACCGTTGATTTGTTCAAAATAAGATGCCTACAAAATAATTTACCTGCCTGACACTGTTCAAAGTCGATTTTGAAACAAATCCACTTGGCACGAGACATGATACTCAGCAATGAGTGAAGGAGAAGAATAACAATGGATATATTATGTTTAACCGAGCACTTAGATTTAGTTAAACATGTAATCGGTGGAACTCTGTCCGAGAGCTGTGTACCGAGTAAACAGTGCAATGTGTACCCCATGCCCCAGTCTCATATATTCGCCGCGGTGGGTGGGGCTCATTTGTAACCTAGACGTGCATTCTGTACCTTAAGTGCCTGTTTACTTGCATCAACAGCGAAATTAAGTTATTTTACAGCGCCCCTGCTATTTCACCTAACCTTAGGTATCTTTTCTTGATACTTCTGAATAATTTAGAACCCTATAAATGACACTTATCCTAGTCCTGGAGAATGACTTTTGGTCCCATGTAAGCTCAAGAAAATATATTGGCATGAAAAACAAACGGTTATCAAAATTCCGTTTTTTATTCACATTTCCTATTTTAATTCCCAAAGGCGTACACATCCATTTTTAGTAATTTAAAATCAATGGATAGTCTCATACGCCTAGTTACACGTAGCACAGCACGGAAACAAGTAGGTGCTCTCACTGATCCGCTATTTTATTTCCAGCTTATAGTATAGCTCAACTACCTTAATACAATCAATCAATATTGTCTAACATCATGATGCTTGCTCAATGCTTAAACATACTTGTAGCATTCTAACGCCTCCTAATTTAATAGTCATGTTTACAAAATAAATTGCGAACACCTCGTATGCTATGACAAATTTATTGCCAACCGTACTTAAACAATAAATATAACGATAAATCGTTTTAACGAATGATGAAGGCCATTTTTATTAAGATTATATAATTATAACAATATACTTGAAGAATTTGTTATGTCGGTATAAATATTTACTAAGAAAGCTAAAATAAGAAAGATTTGTCTTTTTGTCCCGTTGCATTTTCTTATTGCACAGGAAACATAAATACCGGCGAGATTCCTAGGAACATTGGCATTCTTAGTAAAAAGTACGAATACAGAGGGACTGAGTATTTCGGAGAAATGTTTATAGAAGTCGAAGCTAAACAGAAACATGCAAATTGATTATTGCAGGTAACCCTTGTCAATAAGACTAAAAGCCAATGCAATTATTGAAGAGTAGGTAAGTAGTAAATAAACCGGAATATCTTAATGAATTGTCCTTTGAACAAATTCCATCACCCAGCCCGACTCCACCGTCAGTTCCCCTCATCACACCGATGATAGATGGCGGAAGTTTTAACTAAAACGTAAACAAAGCAATTATTCGGTGGTCATCAATCGGGTCAGCAATTTGTCAGCGTGCAGCGATGACAGACCGTCGGCGATTTCCATGATTTATTAAATGCACTGACGGCTGCAGATCGCACCGGCGCGGCGGCGTGATCACGCAAATAAGTTTTCGGGAAAATTTCCATGTAGGTATGAAGCATTGCAGCAGGTCTGGCTGTGGCAACGACGCGAAATAAATAAGCCTATGTGATATGTATTTGTATACCTGTACATACCCATGTAGTTATAGGCGTCATTTCATTTTACCTTTACTTGTTTAAGTTATTTCATACCTAGGTACTTACATATTACATGTGAAAGATGGACAACGATTGGATAGGTTCATAAAAAATCATACATAAGTTCTCAGGTTTTTGCATTATATTAACGTTTCATTACTTACATAAGAAAATCTTAACAAAAGTAGAAGGGTGGATACCCATTTTATTAATTGTTATGCAATCATAGTTTGTAGCAAACGTATCTTGAATTGCCCTAAATAAAACATCCTTCCCGGTAGGCTACCGTGCTTTTGTCACCACGTTGTATTTCAGCGGGAGCGCCAGGTCAGGGGGGCTACCTTGATCTCTTAAATGCGATTCAGTTTAGGTTTAGCTTGTCAGTTTTTGACAGCTATTCTATCATAAACTAAATCGTATTAGTAGATCTTGGTAGCCCCGCAGATCAGTGTGCATACTGCATAGGTACCATGAGCCCGCGCTTTGAAATGAAATGAAATTACTTTCTATCGTTCTCGCTCGCACTAATACGCAAGTATGAGCAGGATCTCTTAAATGCGATTCCTACGTCCAGTAGTAGACTAAAATAGGCTGATTATGTAATATAATGTAAGACTCACCATTTTTTCGATAGACTTAACGTCATATATATAAGGGTCATTCCTAAACTGTCAAATGTTGGCTCTTAGACAATAATAATATAATGATCATCTATAGATAATAATAATATAATGATCATCGAAACACGAATAGAAAACTGTCAAGCTGGGCTTTATGAGTGTCGTACGCTCTTTTGTGCACAAATTACGAAAAAATATTGGTTGGAAACAATGATTACAGGTACGACGACATACGACGTGACGAACTTATATATTATTTTTGAGGATATACCTATCGGCAAATTCAGCGAGTAACATCCAATATTTCCAGTGAAATGTGCGACTCGCCATCACTCACGCTAATTGCCGCGGGATGAGGTAATTTTTCTGCCCGGAAGGATGGACAGTCGCGTAATAAATACATATGCATCGGAAACTCTACCCTAGTCCTGCTTTCACATTCATGAAATACTAATAGTTAAGTTTTTTTATCATATTTATGTACTGTTAAAACTTATAAGTTACATTAAGTAGATGTCTTATACCAAAGAAAAATTCCGTAGTTTACCAATGCTGGAGGTGAGATTTGAACTCACGTCCGCAGCTTTCGCGGCCGATGCCTAAACCACGCAGTGACTATGATTACAGCGCAGCGGATACCGGTCGAATTCGTATTCGTATCTAGCATAAGGGGTGCGCCAAAGTATTTATAAAATTGCAACTTAGATTATTGGAACTCCGAAAATTTTTCTTATACAATTTAACTTCATAATGATCGGTATTTAGAATAATCTTTGTTCATAATCATCATCACATAGAATTATTTATGTTCATAATATTGTTTTTCATACATATTTTTAGTACTAACTTTTATGTTTATATAATTTTTCACTATACTTATTTTATGCTATATATTCTAATGCTATAGGTATTTATTTTATCTGCACTGGTTTTATGTATGAATTATTTTTGTTTAATTAAATATAAATGGTACTATTAGTCTATTACTGTAAACTAGCTACCTGCACAAATCAGGTTGTGGCAGAGTAGGTACTGTACTAAACGGGTTCCCTCTAAACTTTTTTTGTCCGAAACGCTTAGGACATAACAGACTTGGTATAATCTATTTTGGCATCAACTTAATGAGACAGAAACTTCACTTTGCTTAAATAACAATATTTCGAATAAATTACGCCGAGTGTTATAAGACAGAAATTAGATTTGCATTTTTTTTTTAGGCATGTAGCCACATGTTCGAAACTTGCCTTTTTCGTCAGGCAGAATTTGCTGTGAGGGTGAAAATTTCTGCAGTGAGCGAGCGAAGCGAGCGAACAAAACCTTCCGGGGCAGATCCGACTCGGATAGGTTAGGTTAGAAGACTAAGGCGGGAGCTTTGCTCCCGCCTTAGTCTTCGAGGTTATTTTTTTTTATAGCAACCTAGAAAGTACTCAGCTCAGTAACACAGTAAGTAACGTATAGAATATTACTACTACCTCGATTATATTGAGAGGTTGTAATTATTCCTTCTCTGTTATGCTAAAACAAACTATGCCGATACTTTTTATGCACATCCAGATTATGCCTCATCATAAATAGGAGCATCTAAATTATGCTCGAATAATATTCGAACAACTCGAAATCTGCCATAAAGAAATATGCTAAAGTTGAGTATGTCACAACAGTTTCTGCACAAAGCCCATTATGACTACGTAGTTTATGTTATTCATAAAAGAATTATACCACAACAGAGTGAACCTAATGGGAAAATGTTTATAAATAAACAATTTATTACAAATAATTTTATGAGTATAGATTAATCTACTTGACGACTTTAGGAGGATAAAATTTCGAAATAAAAATCGTTATGAACATTGTAGGTAGAAGTATAATTTTTAGTAAGAAAAAAAGTATGAGAAAAATTTTTCGGAGTAATGATGATTATGAGTAAAAAACGGTATTAGTAAAAATATTCGAAGAAAAAATTGTATAAGTGCCAATATGGACCCTAGCATAAGTCTAGGCACCTTTGACCATACTCTAAGGGGCAAGCAATACGTGCAAACCGCGTCTTATCTGAATCCCTTATACCCCAAAAAAATATTAATAAAACCCTTTGAGTTGTTCACTTACGTCACACACTTGCGTGGAGTTTGCCACTTTAGCTTTAAATTTCTCACCTACAATTTTTACTTGCCCTTTTCCTGTTTTCTTTTTTTTTGGCTTCTCGGTGTCAAACAAGCTTAAAATTACAATTACAGTAGTATAGTGTAGTATAGTGTATAGGTTCTCAAAATGTAATGCGAGTAAGATATAATATAATATGTAAATTGTTTTTGTCTAAAATTGGATGAATATTCGAAAATGATCCCTGTATCCAAGTGTAAAGTGTATTGGCTATAATATTACACCTGTTGGCAAACCTTAATTGATCTTCTTGACTTTTATAACAAAAGGACCTACCCTATTTCGCGTGAGTTGTTACGAATGGTTTAGTTGCGGCTGGTTGTGATTTGTGTGATGACAAAATAAATTAACAATCCTTATTAACAGCAACTTCTTTCACGTTTTAGTTAAATCATGCATAATTGTTTATGAAATGGACACAATATCCAATTTTTTAAATGAAATTCTATGCACAATTCATAACATGCCTGGCTTTACCATAATTGGATACCGACTTACCGACCTACCTGCTACATATTTATTTGAAGAATTTTACAATACCACAAACAGACACACAGATACAGATGGCGACCTGGAGATACCAAATTTTTGCATTGGAATTTATGTATGTTATTGGTGGGGGATTGGGGGCCCTTACGGATACAATTGGACCCATTGGGATCTTTTAAAACATTATTGAATAATCTCTCATTACCCTAAATCTCGATATGATAGGTAGTATAATTGATTATAATACAATAAAATTTAATGTAATCTTAATAGACTCAACGTTTAAAATTGCATCCGATTGCGATACTCTAATAAATGTCGCTGTTCCATTTAACAAATTGCTAAGAACCTGATTCTTTTGAGATTTTAGAGTCTTTTGATCAATTTTCCAAGAAAAGACTTTTACTTTGACTAATTCAATGTGCAAAATTTACGTATTTATAGTCAAATTTTATTAAAAACTTGAAAAGTTAGCTGTAGGTAGATACCTAGTACATACCTATTTATTTACCTAGTTCAATAATTGATGAAATAAAATGAAATGAAATAAAATTTATTTACGACAAGCACAATGAACATATATGTACACATCTTACAAATAAGCACACAACAACAGCTTGCCATAAAAGGGTCACAACTTAGCATGTAGCTGGCTAAGCCAGCGCTGTTCTTCCGTTATGACCCACCAGGTAGGTATGTACACTGGCCGACGAGGCGACCAGTGCGACCACGCTGGCATACAAGTAAACATAAATACAAAATGACTTAAAACTAAGACAAAACATGCCTGTATAAATAAAATAATAATAAAAATAAAAATACGCACAATGGCCTGGCATCACATTATATCGGACGCGTCGCGTCGCGTGACTGTTAAATAGGTATTTAATTCGATTGAAATATGCCTTTCTTTAATCTATATATTGCAAGTGGAGCCCACGTAGTTTCGAACAAGGTACCGCGGGAACTCACAACATTTCCAGCTCCACTTAGCGTTGTTTAAAACAATGTCGCGATCTAACTTCAGCAGTTTTGTTTGTTCGACTCACGTACGACGTCGCGCGTAGCGAGTTTACGGACTTCTTCATACGCTAAAGTGGTACTTTTATTTTTGCCGACTTTTTTCTTGTTAGAATTTTCAGCAGCTGGTACTTACGCCATTATTAATAACCGACTATTAAATAATCAATTTTTATTATAACGTATTAAAATATTTAGCGAAACGGGTTACTGGGGTAATTTAAGTCGATAATTGCTCGACATGTTTCGATCTGTTTAGAGGATCAGTGCCACTTGATTGGAAAACGGTTTTAGGTATTGCATCGGTGTACAATGTAGACGAGCCCTTATTACCTAATGATGTAGTGAGTGTTGTGTGCAACCCGCTTTTTACCAAAAGTGACAATGAGGGTAGTTCTCTCCTTACGCTGCCCCCGCAAGCGCTGCCCGCGGCCAGCACCCATTCTAACGCAATTCCGCAGTACCTACATGTCGGGCTTTGGTCGCGAGTACTCCATGATCAGGATCCTCTAAATGGATCGAAACATGACGAGCAATTATCGACTTAAATTACATAAATAACCCGTTTCGCTAAATATTTAAATATGTTTGAGTCTCACGTTAGTTATAATTCTATTATTATAACGTGCACAAAAAACATGCCCGTCCAGGCTCCTTAACTTCTAAGTCAAAGGCCTGAGTAGACTCTCAAGCGGGGCGTCCAGCGGAGCAATAATATTATATAATAATATTTTTATGGCATACCATGGTATTTTAGATGTTACAAGATCGTACGTATCACATGGACCCCGTTGGGGTGTAGCAAGATAGTATTTTAACAATTATAACTTAAAACAAGCTTAAAATTAAATGTAGGTGGTACGATCATACAATTCCTATAGTTATAAAAGTATACCTAAGTTACTTAAGTAGGCATATGTGATTTGGAATAGGATTAGCAAAATGTTCATTTTACAAATTATCATCTTCCATCAATTCTTGTACAGAGTAGTATGTTTTATGTAATAATATTGTTTTTAGCTCTGTTATAAATTCGGTCATGTATTCTATGTTTTTAATGCGGCTAGGTAATATTGTAAATATTACACAATACACATTGAGCGCGGGGAACTCCCGACGAGAGTCCATTTTCGCTATAAAGCGGAAAAATCACGGGATCAGCTACGAGCGTAGCGCGTAGCAGTCGTTCGCAATGAAAGTGTTAAGCAAATACAAAACGTACGCGTGTGGTCTGAGTGCACGTCATCCAAATCCCTTGAACGTTCGACGCGCCGCTGAACTTAGGCACACTACAGGTAGTTAAGTTTGGTTAAGCTGCAGTGTGTTAAAAATAATACGAGTAGGTAATAGGTACTTCAGTTTTAGTCAGCCCAAATTATAAGCCAGGCTCACACGACAGTGCCGACAAATCTTGCCGAATTGGAAAAAAAGATCGAGCTGTAGTTGCGTGAATTGTCTCGTATTATTCTAGTATTTCCACAAAGACTTATTGCCAGTATATCTAATTGGCTTCTCGGATGTTGCCGTGTGCCTGTACTGTCATAAAATATTATTTTTTATCCGTTTCTTTTGAAAATCCTTAGAGCAGCTTAGTTGTAAAGATATTGAAGCTTTCTTCGAATTCAAAATCTGCCATTTATTTGTTTTTATCTACACAAATATCGTTAAGTGCTCTAAATGCGTTCAGAAACAATAGACAATGACCAGCATTACCCACCATCAGAACTTGGCACATACATAAAGTTAACATTATATACGATTTTTCCGGAGGTTATGAGTTTTAAATTTGGAGCAGCTGTCAGATTCAAGTGGGGTGTCTATTCTGGTATCTATAGATATTCAGCCAGTCATAGTTACAATCGGACGATATTTTCATATCGAGTGACACAAAATTAGGGACATCACTCGATTGTCTATGATCAAAAATAATTACAGAGATTCAAATCGCTGCCATTCCGAGGAGCTGCCTTTTGTTTGTTGGCTTACTACTACAAGTGAAAAATTGTGAAAAAAATTTAATACTTTGTGATAATACTGATAATTACTTGATAATGAGTGGCAGTGACTCGGATAACGATATGAGCACTCCGCCGGACATATTCAATGCAGCTATGACTGCAACTAACAACCTGTTGCCGCAAAACTAGAGAGCCAAGTATGAGAAGACTTTGTTTCTGAACGCATCTTAGAGCACTTATGATATGTGTGTAGATAAAGTAGTGTATGCAACAATACGTAATCAGGCATTACAACACTCGTGTGATGCTATTATGAAACTCACCTTCGGTTCGTTTCATAAACCCACACTCGAGTTGTAATGCCCCTCGTCATTACGTACGGTTGCATAAACTACTATTTGTTGCTTTCAAGAGATTGGAAGCTAGTTGAAGTAAAATGTATGAAATCGAATATTTTATTCTTTTATTTTTAACCCACTTCAAAAAAGGGGGAGGTTTTTGATTCGACTGATTTTTTAAATGTGGTTATTCGATTATTCGATATGTCCGAGAATAGTGAACCTATTTGCAGTATTTTTTTATCGAACGGGTAAAACCCCGTGATGGTCGCGTTTGCACCGAGTCGAGGTCTGATGATGGGATTTTGAATAAAATGATTGAAGTCGGATTTTTTTTACTTTGGTGACTATAGACTATACAATTATTCATCATTCGGGGTAGAATTATATAAATAGATCATGCAGCAACATGAAAACTTAATACTCGTAGATATGTAAGTATTTAGTTTTTAGATCTCGTTAGTCTATATTCCTCATGATATTCAGTCACGTAACATAAATATTTATTCTCCTTAGGTACATGTGGCAGTCGAAAATCCAATTTAGTACGAACATTTCCGATGGGCGATATCGCGCTGTAAGCGAGTAACGTTATACGTCTTGCAAACATATTTTTCTTGGATCCTGCCAAATAAACAGATGAACATGGAAGGGTGGCGTTAAAATAATAAAATAACCGGATAGGAAATACATCGTACGTTTTTTGTACAACAGTCTGTGTTACTGTGTGTCTTTACGCATGTATGTTTCAGATATGAAAATAACTATATCCTGATTCTTTAGAAAATTATGACATGATTTCGGGCCTTTCATGAGGGGGTTAGGGTTGTGTATTTATTTAAATACGTTCAATTACAGAAGTTTACTCTTTTATATTTTTACAAATAGCATTGAGTGTTCGCCTTTGAGTAACAAGTAATGAATTTGATTTCATTAATTACTTATTACGCTTTACTCAACCTTCATTGAAATCAGGAAAGAGGCGGAGCGAGGAGGAGAGGTGGTTAGTAAACGACTTTTAAAGGGGTACTTAATGTCTAGTGGATGCAATTGTGTCTAGATGAAGGCATAACACTTACGTACCTAATTGTTATTAGAAAATTAAATAATGTCCATCCGTCTGTTTCGACCAATTGTTGGGTCGATTGCAAAAAAATTTAGGTACCTACATAATTAAATGCATTTAACTAAAACAAAATTCAACGTCATAAGTTTTGTGTTACAAAGTTAGATTTTATGTAACAACTTTTGGCACTGAAAAATGGCGACATAATTAAATTTTCTATGAACTATTAACAATACAAAACTATATGTATATTGATTTAAACTTTCACGATTATCACTCATATTTTAGAGACAAACGGGTCTTAATCGCGTAAACTTACGTTTAATTATATCCTGACGTTTCGGGCATGACGTTACACCCATGGTCGCAGGCAGACTCTGGCAGGTGTATCGTCATGCCCGAAACGTCAGGATATAATTAAACGTAAGTTTACGCGATTAAGACCCGTTTGTCTCTAAAATATGAATACAAACCTATCTTTGAAATTTTCCCCCTTTTACCACTCCTAAAGGTTGTTAGACAGAGTACACCACATAGTTTGTACTTTCGTATGACTAACCTTCGTAACACAATTGATGCGATTGTGTTTTTTTTTGCAATCAAGGTACCTTTAGTGCATTATATCATGCTATGTTGGCGTCATTTGCATCACCCGTACCGTTCGATTGCACAAAAGTGTATACAGGATGGAAAGGGATGACGTTCCTTCCCGCTACCGTCCGAGTCTACCAACCATTAAGATGAATTTTCAGTATAGTACCCGGGCAAGCGGATCTTGGCGATCGCAGTAATGTGCCCACAATGCCGTGTGGTGACGGCAGTAAGAATACATTTGTCACCACCCCAACTCCTCCTGCGGGTGTCGTAAGAGTCGACTAAGGGATTGAAGTGTCACTGACCATTTTACAAGATTGATGATGGGCAGCAGCGTCATCATAGTGGACACATTACTGCGACATCTAATATTTAAATTTGAGTTGTACCACAAAATATATTTAGTTGCTCACACTATATTCACATTAATTACGTGACGCCCATTCATTACATATGGGACATTTTAATTAAACGCTAAGTGCTGAATTACCATTTTTCGAGTACAATTACACTTTGTAGGGATTCAATGACTCGGCAGAAATGAGGGTTAATAAGGGTTTATTAAGAATGGGCCAGTATTATGTGTATGTATTTAGGGTCCGGGGTTGGTGACCACGGCGTATTCTAAATGCTGTTAAAATTTTACCTGAGACTTAGGCCGGTAGAGTTATACAGAGACGCATTCAATATGAATGCGAAATCTTTTAAATATTTGGGTTAAAGTCATGCCAATATTAAACTTGTTGCCTTTTTAGGGTCCCGTAGTAAACAAGAAACCCTTATAGTCTCGCCATGTCCTTCTGTCCGTCTGTCCGCAGTCCGCAGCATAGCTCAGTGGCCGTTAGTACCTACTAGAAATCTGCAATTTGGTACAGGCCTACTACCGCGAAAATCGAAATTCGTAAATTTCGAGGATTTTTCTCTGTCACTCAAACGAAGGTGTCATTAGAGTGAGGGAGACAAATCCTCGGAATTAACGAATTTCGTTTTTCGCGATAGGGCTGTATATACATACATATTAGTCATGCCGACAAGTGGTAGAATAAAAACTATTTTTTTTTCGGGTTCCTCCGCAACTGGTAAAGTGAGGATAAATTGTTTATTTGCTGTAATCCTATTGTGGGGTATCATTGAATAGGTTTCTTAAAAAGAATAAGGGTCTGAGAAAAAAGTTTTTTCTAAAGTCAATATTATCGGAGATAACCGCTCGAGAATAAAATAAAATGTGCCCCCCCCCCCCCTCTAACTTTTGATCCATGGGTCCAAAAAATATGAATAGTGGGCTTGTAAGATACTTTAAAATAAAACTATTTCGAACATGTCGGCCCAACCGTTTATGAGTAACTACGGAACCCTATACTGAGCTTGGCCTAACATGCTCTTGGCCGGTTTTCCTACTGAGTGGTCATTCGACCTCGCTTTGAATTACCTAGAGGTGCCCGCTAGGGCCCTTAAAATGAAGTTCTTGACCTTCGGCCTTCAGATTTCTGTCCTGAACCTCGCCCTTCCTGGTCTGGTACCTATAAGTGCATTTCCGTTGCCTATGAGGTTTAGGGGCTCAGAATAAGTACTTAAAAGGATTTTGGAAGTTTCAGAAGGAACAATTTTTTTTTTGGTTATACGTACTGGGCGCTAGGTAGGTACTATAATTAAACTTAGCAATATTACCTCTGAAACTTGAACTTATTCCTAAAAATATCTACTACTGGACATATTCTGCTTTCTAAATCCTCATTTAACAAGCTTTCATCTACTGCTTGTTTTCATATTTTATCATCGAATTAATATGTATGGACAATCATGGTATTAATATGTATAAAATTTAGTATATCTGGCACTCTGTTTGGCATTCCGCCACGCGTGCCAGCATATCACACAACAATATTCTCCTTAGTTAATTTAATAGCGTAACCTCAACGGAGAAACCGACAGCACAAACCCTAAAATGTATGGCAGTAATTGCAGGTCGCATGTCGCATCGATATGTTGCATAGAATGTTTTGTTCAGTTTTTTTTTCACGTAGGTACCTTTGATAACGCTTCTGTCATAGATTATTTTACGCAGAAGAGCATACAATCTTTTTGAAATTAGCGGCTCTTCATCTATGGAGTGGAGAACGGGACATTATAATTAAACTGGATCACCTAAGACTAATAGAACTTATGTATTGACTCGATGAGTTTACGATAATTCATCCAAATAATAACAATAAAAGAGATCCCGTGAGCATCCAGATTAGTTACTACCTACTAAAAATTAAAAAATACGACTGCTGTGTAAAAAGACTTGGAAAGCCTTGAAAGGTCAAAGGCGCCTAGCTTTGCAACAGATAAATATACCCGAGAAATTCGACCGGTGTCCGCTAAGCTGGAGTAGCCGAATAGTTTAGACATCAGCCACAAAAGTTGAGGACATGGGTTCCATCCCACCTCCGGCGTTGGTAAACTCGGTATTTTTTCTTTGATAAAATTGATTTAGATACTTACTAGGCTTAAAAAACGCAACTCAGAAATACTGAAACAATTTTGAGTTGTGTATCGGCTTTGCCGTGTGAGGGCAATGTAAAACTATTTTAAGCGAGCCCGAAGGACGAGGTTCAGGACAAAAGTCTGAAGGCCGAAGGTCAAGAGCTCCATTCAAAACGAGGCCAAAGGTCGAGCTGTGAGAAAATATCAAGCGTTTGACTACCAATAGATAGGGACAAAAGCCCAATGGCGAGGAGTCAAGCGCCCGATGAGCGAAGGCCGAGGTCCGCGTAGGGCTGAAGGCCCGGTGCGTCATGTTCGGGATGCTCTCGGCGCGAGGCCGACGCCAGGCGGTATCTACAACTACCCCTTCCCCAAAGGATTTTTTTTGTCCCTTGCACGCGGAGCTGAGCCTTCGCCCTTATCGCGCCTTCAGTCCTCATGTTCAAATTATGTAGATACCATTAGTCAAAAGCTTGGTAACTCAATTTTCTCGCAGCTTGATCTAAATGTGTCCATTTTCCGGCTTTTTACATCTGTAAATTATATATTTCGAGCGATACTCAAGAAATTTTATGAACAGTGCGAAAAAACAGCTCTGTTAAAATATATCACTAGTAGATACATTAACCAAAAATATTTCGCGACTGCGAATGCAATACCTTACGCCATTCCTAACTTCTATTCTAACATCAGAGGTGAAACCTCTCTGGAGGTTAAAACTTGATAGGAACAAATATCAAACTGCCTCTCACCTTAAAACCATATATCGCCTTCGCTTCGTCGTGAGTAAAAATGAATAGACAATCTGGAGATACCTAATCTTGGTGCTGTCGTTGGTATCTCAGCCAATATCGGTGAATACGCGTTTTGATAAACTCTCTAGGGGAAATCCTAAAAAGTTGACAAAATATTTTTCGCTTCGCCCTATCGTATTCGTTTCCAGTCTATTGAACACAAGATAATGTGCCCATATAGTGCTTCTTTACAGTGTTTTGTTTCTTTTACTACATTGTTGAAGATGCTAGGTCACACCTTGCTCAAATAGCAATTTGAAAAAACCGGCAAGTCGAGGCAACATTTAAAGATTGATAGATATTGGTATCACCTGATCCGGCAACAAGGAGCATTATAGGTAATCTCATCTCATCAAAATCCGTTGCGTAGTTTTAAAGATTTAAGTACAAAGGGACATATGGACAGAAAAAGTGACTTTATTTTATACTTTATTTTAGAGATAGATATATTTTCGGTAAATAGAAAAAAACAATACTACCCACAAATTATTTCTTTCGTGATTTTTTACGTAAAATAATTTCGTTGTGGCGATGCAGGCAGTTATTTATCTAGGTAGATACTAATGAAAACTATTTACGATATTTAAAAACAATAACAAAGACAAACTTGAGCTTACCGACATTAGTACAAAACCTACCTACTTATTAGATTGGCATAAAGCTCGACAGAAAAGTGAATGAAATTGAAAAATTCGCAAATTGTGTTCGGCCCACTTCGTGTGAATGTGAACCCAGGTGTTTTGTGAAACAAAAATACCTTTGTAATTTCGAGCGGGTGACAAACAATACCTACATTTTTTTACTCTCGTTTAGTTTTTCATATCTCTCATAGAAAGCATTCCGTCACTGTGCATTAGGTACTCTACCTATATCTCTTTTTACAAGCTATTTTCAGATGTCGAAAATGCTTTCAGCTTTTACGCAGCCGATTTAAGGTTCTTTTCCCCTCACTAGCTCGTAAAGTGCTCGTTTATCCTTTAACCACTCAATTGCTTTTGGTAACTCTGGTTACCAGCTGTCACTCTTATTTTACATAGGAATAAAGCTCAACCAAAATTTCAAAGCATGTGAGTGGCTAATACGAACGTGTAAAAACGCATATTATTCACTTGTGTGGCAAAGTAATGACCATGGTTTTGGAATAACAAAACGTAAAATGCTTATGGAAATTGTTCCATATTAATGATAATTAAATAATTTGTTTGAGAATTTAGTGTAAAATACAAACCTTTATATAATATAATGATTTTAACATATAAATCCTAAAATTCCATAAGTAACAATTGTTTTAGTGAATGATGATAAGATGACTAGATGCAATCACAAAACGCAGAAAATGTCAACGTCAACATTGTCAAAGTATATTATAGGTTATAATCTTTATTTACCGACTCGAACACGCATAAAAATAGTAAACTAAACAACTTTCAGGGTGTTCTGTTTAAATTTTGTAAAAATAATGAATGAGAATGATTTAATAATGCATTGGCGTTGGTGTGCAACTACAGGAATGTGTTAAAATCGTGCTGCGTTTACTTTTTCGTGGTAAGTTTACTGCGACAAAATCTTGCATTAAATACATGATGCATTTGGAAAATTATTATCACTAACCCGATGATGATTGTAGTGTGAACAAATAATTACCTTTTTTGAGTTTCCTCGCTATAGTGAGGGGAAAAGTTTTGTGTTACACACGGGTGCAAATGTATTTTACTTCTCGTATGTTAAAACACTCGCTGCGCTCAGGATTCTATTTTAGAACCACTCGCTTCGCTCGTGGTTCAACTATAGAATCCTTTC
The DNA here is from genome assembly GCA_025490895.1 of Thaumatotibia leucotreta. Taxonomy (NCBI): domain Eukaryota; kingdom Metazoa; phylum Arthropoda; class Insecta; order Lepidoptera; family Tortricidae; genus Thaumatotibia; species Thaumatotibia leucotreta. Next base: position 27,549 of record JALPQI010001093.1, on the reverse strand, counting down.
GCTTGCTCGTGTTTCAATTTCATACTCGGGGGTAAAATACAACTTTGCACCCTTGTATAACAAATAACTATTTCAGTTCAGCTCGTAGTTTGTCAAGAGTAAGTACAAAAGCATTATTTTTGTGTACAAAACGGTTATTGTCGGATTTCAAAGTAGTTTTGTTTCAAAAATATAGATTGTGCTTACAAACGTGTCAATACAGATAGCCGCAGCGGTACACAGGATTTTACTCTACATAAATGTAGATTTTGTTACCTACGTTTGTTTATTTTACGAAGATCTGGATGCCTAGCTCTGACCGCAAAGAGTTCAGGATGAATTAAACGTACTTACATTTAATGTAAGCATCAGGTATATTAAGGATAGAAAATCCACTCCCGATTTAATTCAAATTATGATAATCGTGAAAGGTTAAAACAATTGTTTAATATTTGTAATACAATGTACTTAATTAAACATAGCATGTATTTATAAACAGGTAACTACAGTCTTGAAGCCTGAGCAGAACCCCCGTCTTTCAGAAAACAACAAGAGGCCTAGCCAAGGTGCCATTCTGCAATCGTATACGATAAGCGATAAGTCACGTGACCTTAATAAAGTATAGAAAGGGTCTCGTAACTTTTCGTACGAATCTGCCATTCTCATACATTTAATACTCATCGCTTGTCGTATACCATTATTGCATAAATGGTATCTCGGCTAGGCCTGCAGTAGACCCTACTCATAGTACAGTCGCCATCAGATATGGATACCATCGCGAGTGCAGACTTCTGGCCGAAGGGCGTCGTGTTTCGGCAGTTCCGGGGCAACCTGCCGAACCCTACGCCAGTTCAGATAACTCAACGGAGCCACGCTGTTGCGTCACCTAAATCTAGCTAACTTTTATTTCTTTTTTTTAATAGATTTCTTTTTTGTTTTATGTACATAATGTGTTTTGTTTTTTCAAATTGTTTAATTTTAGTTGCATGACGCATTGGTTTTTAACTGTAACCTTATGTTTCAATAAAAAAATATATATGTAAGTATATCGGAGCGGCCACTGGACTGAAAAATATCTGTACACCTGCGTTCCTGTAAGTATGGTAGCCAGAGCTTAAGGAGGAATTGTAGAATATTTTCCTATGAAGGGCAACGCACATGATACTCCTGTAGGCGTTAGGGTGTGGCTCACTGATGCGGAGCGGAGCGGCGTTGTGAAAAATTGACCAATTACATTCTTCAAATTCAAAATTCGAAACACTGTGATGCGGTCTCATTGGCCGAGCTCCCACCTCCCACAGCTCCACTGCGCTCAACGTCGATGGAGCCGCACCCTTACTCCGCTCACATGCTTGTTTACTTCCGTGTAGAATAAGAAGTAGGTGCATACAAATGAAAATCGTGATAGGGTCAAACAGATATGTAAATTCTATCTGTCTATATTAAATTATGTAAGCCAGAAGGTGTACATCTACTGTTTACGAGTATAAGTTATTCAGTTGTTATAGTATAAGATAGTATCACTTATCAGTGTAGACTTAAAATAATACCCAATCTACTATTTCCTAAGGGGTATTTTCCAACTACAATTTACTCCATGGCAGCGTGAAATCGCCTTAAAGATATTAGATGAACACACGGAACGACGCGTTGCTGAAAAACGCAGTTGAGTTCGGATTTCTTGACTTCGACACGGAGTATAGGTAGGTACCAATAAGTAATTACATACCTAAGTTGCGGGACTATGCTGAAGAGTGTATGGATTAATTGGTCGTCAATGCTTCAATCGAACAAATATTGGTTTAGTGTCAAAATGCACCACAAAGATTGAGTTTTTGATTTGATTCGCTTTGAAATTAGGCAATATTGCTCAAGCTCATATTTTCTTTAATTTCAGTCTCGGCGCTGTTTGCATTGGAAAGAAGTTACTTAGAGAAGACACATTTTGGCGGTCTTAAGTACCCTTTAAAATGTTTATTCATTTCATTTCGTAACCTCAATTAAGTTGTATGTTTTTCTCCAACATTAAAAAACGCTGCGAAGCATGGTGTTTCATCATGTTGAATGTTTAAACCTTGAGAGCTAGACAGGCGACCCGTTAGAGCCATGATTTTCTTCATTATTTTGCAGCCCCGCAAAGATCATCGCTTTTTCAATTTAACTTATCTCTGCTGAGTCTTCTCTGGCCCGCTCCTTACAACATACGACTTCTAGAACTACATTTTGTATAATCAGTGTCTACTACTCTTTGTACCGGCCTAATAAGCCGAATAGTTCCGTACCTACGCCATGTATTGTATTTAGTATGGTGTACCATGTATTCGGCCATTTTGACTGCTATAAGTATTTGCCGCTGACTGTAGGTATTTTATTTTACTATAAAACACGAATTAGGTACTTACAATTTAATACTTGGACGAATCTCATATAATGTCTGATTTTATACCACAACCATAGAACGAATGTAATCGTTAAACAGGTAAAATAATAGTAATCACATTAAAAAACCCAACAAAACAGATTCATAGCTTATTCAGTATTTATACACCGTGTTTTTATTGATTTCCGTTAAATTAAAGGGAAGCTTATATAGGTCAAAAATAATCAATTTGTCCAAGAAACTAGTGTCTAAACTCTTCTGTTATCGAGTTATTAAAAAAATAAGTTTAATGACTGAACAAGTGTACAGTCAGGGAATTTAATTTCCTACCCATTTCGTAGAAATGTTGTTAGGCATTCACGATGCATTAAGGTCGAAATTTTAATTTTAGTATTGATGTGTCAATACCCATTATTTGTCAGTGTCACTGCACGTCACATAGAACCTCTTTACGACGTTATTTACTTTTCTAATAAATAATTACTTAAACACATGGCAGATGCTGTCAGTGTCAGTCGAGAAAATTGTGAAATAATTTTCAAAAGCGAAATTATTGTGAGCGCAAATGTTAGAGTTACACCAGGAAGGAGTAGGAATTCATGAAACAACACGTTGGTTAAATGTGATTAGGAACACTGCTCGCCGTTGGGTACGGCGATACAATGCTGAAGGAAACCTTATTGATCAAAGGCAAAATAACCATCGCCCGCTAGCATTAGCCGAAGACCAACGCCGATTAATGCGACGTCAATATTATTTGGATGGCTCTACGACAACAGGACGGTTTGCAGAAATGTTTGACGTTCACCCTAGAACAATAAGGAATTGCCTACATGCAATGGATTTTCATCACAGGCGGCCTGCGAAAAAATTGCATTGACCGAGGCTCATAAAGCAGCGCGACATCACTTCGCCCGTCAGTAATAAAATCTTGACTAGACATCTACAGCATTTTCCAGGTCTCAAACCGGAAGATTACATTTGTGGCGTGGTCATTCGCGATCTTGGTGGATACACGTGTTTTTAATTGAATTTTTTATGACTATTGTGTTAATTTGTTGCGTTGTAAACTTATTTTTTTTAATAAACACCCTGGTCAAGTGATTGATTAAATAAGATTGAATGAGGTAAAATAGTGTTCTTGTTATGAAAAATATATGTTATAAATAAAGAACGTCCGTTATGCTTCTATTGAATTATCACTTTAGTCAATTATGTTAGTTTATCGACAGAAACATTTTGCTTTCAGCCTAAATATCGGCACCAGCGGCCCTACCGCGAACTTTGAAATCCGCAAATTTCGAGAATTTGTCTCTCACTCTCTAATGACGCCTTCGTTAGAGTGACAGAGAAAAATGATCGATATTTACGAATTTCGTAGTTCGCGGTAGTAGACCAGTGTCTGGATTCGTCGACAATCAAAAACTTTGATTCCGAGTTCCCGATTCATTCAAATATAGCAAGACTGAAAGCGATAGAAATATATTTTGTTAGATTTTCGATTACTGTCATCCATTTTTAGCAGTGCCTTGACGTTTTACAGTTCCCCATGTCAACGTTCTTATATCAGTTGCCTAGTAACACAAACGAATGCGTCTGATATGTCAATGTAACGTTGTGCTTAGTAGATAGCTCTTATGATGACTGTTTGCTATACAATATTGATCCTTAGGTGGGTAGGAATTTAAATTCCCCGACTGTACCTATTGCAACCTTTATTACATCCTAATGACACTTATTTTGACATGTGCCGTCAGTCACCTGAGATCTTATTCTTAAGGATCTCTCACACTTACCATTTCATTTATTATGTATGAAAACGAAAAAAAAATTGTTTTCGAATTCGACTAAAAGCAAAATACCAGGTAACCCCGATTAACGTACCAAGCAGCCTGTTTAATTTAACGGAATTTAAAAAAAACACGGTGTATAGTTTGTACTGTTAGTAGGAACTGCGGAAAAAGCTAGTTATTTAGCTAACTGGGTCTTTATCAGTTGGATAAATAATAGTTGTACATGCGATGGTCAAAAGTTAACAGCTTGTATAAATGTATATATTTTTATACCATAGGGATGTAGACCGGGGAACCAAATTAGGCATAGGTACCGTTGTTTATTCCAGAAACAGTATATTCCTTAACTTTAGGTATTTCCACCGACGATAACTTAAATCTGACAATGACCCAACTATTTCAGGTGGCCAGGCGTTTACCGTTTATCGTACTACGCGTCTCTTTGTCATTCGCATACTTGTTAGAACGTGACGGCATCGACGACAAAAGATTAAACACGAGACCATCATAAATCTACAGCTTAACATTAGCCTAAATTAGGAAGCGTGTCAAGTTAGTTAAAATATCGTCGATTGACAAGCAAGACTCGCTAAATAACGATAAAAACCTAACGTCAATGCGGGCAAGGCCATCTATCAAGAAAATCCGTCTAAGTACCAACTGATTTCCATGGGCGTAGCTACTGCCGTATCTGCCGTATCAATTATACGGGGCCCCCAAAGTGTGTAAGGAAAAAGAATACAAACTTTCTAATTTATATCACCTCCATATAACCCCCCCCCCCTGTTACCAAACATAATATATCAATAGGATTGAGCGGGTGCAGAAAAAAATTGTCAAGTTTCTTTGCTTTAAATTGAAGACTCCTTACAACTCTAGCAACTACATTGACAAAAACACCACCTTCTTCCTTTGTACATGCGACGTGATATAGCCGATCTTACATATATCTTGGGAATTTCGAATGGTAACGTGGATTGTCCTGAGTTGCTCTCTAAACTGTCATTCAATGTTCCGTCCAGAGCTAAACGACATTTCCCCCCAATTTCTATTCCGATTGCGACAAGTAATTATAGGCAGAACAGTTTTATGATACGTGCAAGCAAAAAGCTGAATAAAGGGTTTAGGAGCCTTACCGAACAAGAGGTGCCTTTCCCCACGGATGAGGTCAATATTTTAGGTGGTGTACTAGCAGGCCCTAAGAATACTCCATGCTTAATATCAGCTCTAGATCTTCTTTTATTTCAGAGTTATTCAAGATAATGTAAAATAAACAGGGTGTCGTTGAAAGAGGCATATTTCGTAAACTGTTCAAGTTAGATCAACCAAACAAAATTGTGTTTGATAACAATAAAATAAACTAGAAATGCATATTTTTAACCTGCATTTTGTCCTTATTTTTCATAATAAAAAAAGGTTTCTTGTTTTTTTTTTCATATTTTTTTTTATATCACGCGGAGGTACACCTACAAAAAAAATATGCATACATAGCCACTAATGTCCACTGTATACATAAATAAAAATATTTCCGTAAATCGTCGTGCGTCATGCCAAAAAAAAAATTTTTTCAGAAGTAGTCGTTACTGGCATACAAATAAAGTACCTACCAGTAGGTATACAATCTCTCGACACTTACCGCACAAAATATCATTGACGTAAATTGACTTATTTGTACATTTGCTTTATAAAAGAGAGATAAACATTTGACACATAGTATTGTTTTCGACATTTGATTTGTTGCATGTTCTGTTGGAAAATGGAAAAAATTAAGTGTAAGTCTTGTGAAAAAACGTTAAAAAATATATGTGGAAAAAAATGCATACAAACTGGACAAGAGGCTGATTTATATAGCAAGTGCACTAATAAGTCAATTTACGTCAATGATATTTTGTGCGGTAAGTGTCGAGAGATTGTATACCTACACACTAACTTATGTTCACACTGCACTGGTACTTTATTTGTATGCCAGTAACGACTACTTCTGAAAAAAAAATATTTTGGCATGACGCACGATGATTTACGGAAATATTTTTATTTATGTATACAGTGGACATTAGTGGCTATGTATGCATTTTTTTTTGTAGGTGTACCTCCGCGTGAAATAAAAAAAAACATGGAAAAAAAACAAGAAACCTTTTTTTATTATTAAAAATATGGACAAAATGCAGGTTAAAAATATGCATTTTGTAGTTTATTTTATTGTTATCGAACACAATTTTGTTTGGTTGATCTAACTTGAACAGTTTACGAAATATGCCACTTTCAACGACACCCTGTTTATTTTACATTATCTTGAATAACTCTGAAACAAAAGAAGATCTAGAGCTGATATTAAGCATGGAGTATTCTTAGGGCCTGCTAGTACACCACCTAAAATATTGACCTCATCCGTGGGGAAAGGCACCTCTTGTTCGGTAAGGCTGCTAAACCCTTTACTAAAGGTGCGGATGTGGACGTTTTCAACAGTAGAATCCCTACTCTGAGGCGTGACTTAACAAATCAATTTTTTAAGTGAGTGTACCCTAGTTTGCTATTTCTTTTTGTGTATATTTTAATAGTTTGTAACCACATGGTATTTTAGTATTACGATGATTTAAGAGTGTAAACTGTAAATCGCTAACTATTATTATGTCACTAGTTGTGAGGACCTGTAATTGGCTTCATGTTATCTGAGTTTAATGTTATTTACGTTATTAATAGCTGTTGGTACTCCATATAATAAATAAATAAATAAATAAGGGCCTCCAAAAAATTTTTATACGGGGCCCCGACAAGGCACGCTACGCCACTGCTGATTTCCGACCCTAATTGAACAGTATAGGTATGACGGACTTTCCTTCAAAATAAAATATGCCGGACATAGCTGCACTGACCTTAATTGAAATAAATCTCTCTAATAATTTTGCGTTTTTCCCCCCCTGGCGAAGCCTGTGTTGCAGATGTTTCATCGTTAAAAAATATTTTTGGTTTTTATATAAATTATACTTAATTACTTAATTTGTTATGTTCAGCAGTGGACGTCTTTCGGCTGATATGATGATGATGATATTATAAAACTCTTATCTCGTTTCTGATTTAATTTAATACTGTCTAACATGTGGTTGCTAAGAGTAGTGACAGTTTTTACAGTGAGTTTTGGTTGTCAACCGACGATATTTTTTTTCTATGAGTTCTTCTCATGTAAGGATAAGTGCAGACGAGTCAGGTCACGTCGCGTTATCAAAGTAATTTACACCGTTCGCGCAACTCCATCAAACTTGGGAGAAGTTGCTTGATTAGGCGCGTGCCGCGACTACGCACCGCGTCCGCTAATTTGAACCGCTCGTGAATCGAGCCTTTATGACGTCACAAAAACGCCACGTTTTTTTACAACTACAACTTTTTTATAAACTTTGTCTTCTTGTCCGGTTTTTGATCTCCTTTTACTATTTCTATTTACGACCATAGCTAATGCAAAATAATTTATGTAAATCATTTGGCACTTAATTTGTCAGGGCGACTAATTATGATATGAAATTCTCAACTTCATATGATATCGGCAGGGAGCCGGTCAATTTCCTTGCCATCAGATAATTATTATGTTAATGTGATAATGGTACGAGTATGTAGCGAACTTATAGATATGGATGCATATTGTGAACTTGAATAATAATATTTTTTTAATGTAATAAATTCTTAATGCATGTTATTTTAAATATAAATATTAGATGTCATATACCAAAGAAAAAACGACCAAGATCACCTAATGTCCGAGGTGGGGATCGAACCCACGTACTCAGCTTTCGCGGCTGATGCATGTTATTTTATTAAGATGTATTATTATACTGTTTTAAAAAACAAGTCCCTCTGAGTTTCTTACTGGTTCTTCTCAGGACAGTGGTGCAGGGTTAGAACCGGTAGGTAGCAGACTTTTTCTTGTTACTGTGTTAGACAATTCGAAAATTCTTATTAATAAGCTTACTTGAAAAAAGTTTAGTTTAAAATTTAATTACACTTTCTTATAATTACTTGAGGCTATGTCGTTATTGACCATACTAATTTGTCATAATTTATGTTTTATGTAAAACACTGCGTTTTGGGCTGCCATCGTGACACCAGCTTTACCGCGTACGACAGATTTATAATGAACGACTTCCTCACTTATTCTTACGACAACATTGCGAAACAAATTGACAAGGTGTGGGGATATCCGGCATAGTTGTCGAGTCGAGTTATTTTAGTTATATTGCTAGGAACTGCTAGTATAACTATATAAGGACTGATTTTTCAATTCCCAGTTAACGTATCTCTCAAATAAATATTAGATTTATCCTTTTTTAACTGATGACCTTAGATAAGAATGGCAATAATTTTAACTAATGGATACTACTAATGGAAACTATAATGTTACTATAGGGAAATAAAGCCGATATCAGCTACAGGCTACAGCTAGCTAGTGCCCACGCTATCGGTAGATACATTATTTACCTACAGATAAACAAAGTACTTACTTCACTTAATTAATAATGGAGCTTAACCTATTTTCAGACATAAGGATACGATAATATTATGTTAAATATGTCATAAATTCTGGGAATTAAGTTAAAAAAAAATACTGTGTTGAGCTGTATATATCGTAAAACAATAAACTATAATAGAAATATTGCGACACAAATATACTTACCCGCTTATTCATAAACGTTTGTTAACTTATCAAGCCGCTGATAATTGTTTGTCCCTTTTGCTCTTATATTAGCGGCTTGTTAAGTTAACAAACGTTTATGAATAAGAGGGTTAGACAATATTAATCTGTGCTATAAAAATTATAGCTTGAGAGTCAACACCGAGGAAACACCCGAGAGCGATTGTATATGACAATGGTTTCTCTAGATGGCTCTTAAGCGCCAGACCGCATAAATCACGCTCGATTCTGTGTCAGCTTTATACGATTAAAGGTTTTGATTATTCCGTCCACTCAACGGAGTTAATTAGAATCACCATCCAACGTTCTTTATTAGTACATTGTGCATCTAGGGAAGCAAGTACGGTATTACTAACGAGAGCGTTAGAAGCCCGACGCCGTAAGCGGAGGGCTTTTAATGACTCGAGTTAGTATGCCTCTTACCGACCGTGATGCATACAATGTTTTTCATCACGCTTGCAGACAAAAAAAAAGTTATTAAACGAAATAGATTTTTTAGTACAAATGGTGCCTTTTTTAGGCTCTAGTGCGAGAAGTGGGTCATTTTACGTCAGGTTCAAAACTTCGGAGGGCCATCTGTACTAAAAAACATCTTACGAAACACGTGCAAAAACGTGTATTTCGCACTTGTGTCGTAATTGTACTGTTTTAGAAAAGTTAAATTCCCTAGGGAATTTCATTTTTCTATTACTCCCGCTATGCATGCAAGTAATAGCGCGTTTAGAAAGCAAGTGTGATGAAAATTTGTATTATTGATGATTTACATGTGTTCACTTGAATAACTTGAATTCCACAAAAACACGAGCGAGAATCGCCATCGCCGACGGCGAATTTATACCGTATCCCTTTAGGGCTGAAATGGAAATAAGCTTCCCAGGTGTTACTATATTGTTTCGGGAATATTGAATTTCCTGAATCATTTTACATCCAAAATTAGAACGTGATATTGTTGCGGTTGCATAAATTTGAATGGAGTTCTGTTGAGAATAGCAAATAGTTTACTATGAAGCTCGGATATTAGTGCAGCGGGTTGCGAATTTAAGTGTTTTTGTTTTCAAATACAGCTTGCAAGGGTGTTAACAATGTATTTTTCACCTCAGCGGCTCGAACATGGCGGCTTTGCTGCTTGAAACTAGTGAGCAAAATGCAATTTTGCTGCAAGAGTGAGAAAAAATAAATTTTAAATTTTCCGTATCGTTGCTTAGTCGCAGGTCATATTTTCATACTGCGAAGTGTAATACAAACTTTGAACATTTGGACTTCAATACATCCGTCACTTTCATTCCGTTACCAAAACGTATCGACGTAGAAACCTTCGTAGTATGCCCCCGATTTTTTTTTTTAGATCTTGTGGACAGGCGAAAGCACTAAGCCATACTGCCTAAATATTTAAATACTGCCCGGCCCCCAAAAAGCGGGTATGAAAAATTCGTTCGGTTACAAAATAAAATTGGAATCGTGTTATATTTGTATACTAATATTAAACCTATAATAAATCGAATATTATTTTAATTATAATATGAGTTTTTCATTATTCTTAAAATACAATGAAGATAGCAATATTTGTCGCCAAGTTTATTATTACAATTTGTTTTTTTTTATCGTGAACGAATATTTTAATCGTATAGTTTCAGAGCGCACTTTATATATTTTTTTAAGTTAGCGTGATTTAACTTTTCAAATGTTAGTCGTGATTAGTACGTTTTCTTAGATATAAAACATAACTTAAAATAAAAATTGTGTTTAATGTGAGTGGATCAAGTATTAAAGCTGATGTTTTAACTCCTCAAGTGGTGGTGTTTTATTCCTTTGCGTTATAATATGTTCTCGCCGATGAGGTGTAAAGTTGTATGTAGATATCTCGTGTCTTTGAGTCCCTCACCGCGCTGAAGATTCAAATTTTAAATTATAGAATTTTTCGCTTGCTCGAGACTCAACATCAACACTCGAAACAAAAATGTACTTTGCTCTCTAGTTGAACAAATAAATAAATTCTCAAACTAGTTCGAAAATCTACCTACATTTTAAACTAGGTAAATGGGCTCAAGACAACACTTGTTTCATCGAACTAATGTAGTATCTAATCAAAAATAAGTACGTACGAAGTCTCCCTATGCAAATTACTGTCGAAAATTTCTCTTCGAAAGAATAAAACACAACTAATAATCTGCCTATAATTTTAGGTTTGTTACATATTCCGGTAAGTCGCCTATATTTCCTAACATTGAATTTAACAAACGAATTTTGAAAAATTAAAATAGTTATTCTTTTTTGTTTGTTAATGTGTATTTGTTTATACTCGTTCGGTTCGATTAATACTTCATAATGACTTGCTGAGATTGTCCGTAAGGATAGACGGGCTGAAAATAATGAAGGAAGAGCGTCGTCAGGTATCTGACTGGAGAGGATCGTGTCCTATCGCAAAATCACGCTGAGATAGGACGACAATTCTAAAACTTAGACAAAGGTGAAATGTGCATTGACGAACTAAATCCAAAAAGTGTTTTTTTGTAATTTGAGCATAGGAGTATTTCTTAACAATTTTTTTTTACAAACAAAGTCGTAATTATGTGTTGATACATCGAAATTCGTTGATTAATTAATAAAAATGGTGAACCTTTATTCGATAGTGTAAAAAACTATTAGCATCCAATGTGACTGCCAGGGCCAATTTTATTTACTAAAAATTGTTAAAACATAAAATTCAAATACACAGGGCAGGGTGACGATGCGAAATCTGACCACACCTTGCTAGAATTACTATACCTAATGTTTTTTATTTATTTAAACTTTATTGCACAGTAAATACATACAGACACAACAGGCGGACTTAATGCCATAAACATAAGGCATTCTCTACCAGTCAACCTACAGGCCAAACAGAAAAACAAGAATGGTGCGGGATGTGGAGGTGTTACATCTACTCACCATAATAATGGTACCTAAATATTATTTAAAGGTTACTTACTGACTAGGGCCAAAAACCTCTCGCTTTTACTTTTAACTGAGTATTGTGTCCGTAGCCGTACCATGAGCTGCCCCTGCGTTATTAACGCGTACTTAATTTCTATTCAGCTCGCTCGCACCAATACGCGAGTACGAGCGGGATAGATAGAAAGTAAGTCCCCGCCAATAACCTACACACAGTAAATTAAGCATTTTTTCACTTCTTATGCTCTTAAAATGTTATTTTAATCCCTGCATATCGGGACTAAAACTCTTTATTAATCTCTAGGGACTAAAGTAATTTTTTCTTCATTGACGTTGGAAACCCGTAAACAGCCACACTCACGGTGTTCAAGAATAAAGGATAGTCGCCATTTTCAGTGCTTGTGTATGGACCATTTTTGTGCATGCCGTGGATAAAACCTCTAAACTTTTTTTTAATTGACTTTGGAAACTCCTAAACAGCCAATTCTGGTGTTGATGATTTTTGAACGAACGATTATTGCCATTGGAAAAAACCTTAAAATGTCAATCGTGTAAAAATATTAAGGAAAATCGTTTTTATTTCTTAATATAGGTACATGTATATTTAATACTTGTTTATTATATGATTAAGATTGAATCCAATTTATTACTTACATATGTATGTTTTAACCAATTAGCTTCAAAATAGTTTGTAGTTAGCTCCAATTCGTTGGCTAAATATGCAAGTATTTAAAGCGTCATATTTCGAAAAAGGAATACGGATAAAAACTAAAACGCGGAACGAATTTGATTGCTTATTTTTTGTGTTTTTGTCCATAAGTAATATTGTTCAAATCGTATAATTTACGATGATGGCGTTAATATGAAGAAGTATTAACGCCTTACTCCAGAATGAAGAAGAATGCAAAAGAGGTGGTGCAAAATCTTTTGCCGCCGAAATCTAGTGTAATATTCAAAAGCGTATCAAACTTTTATGGATTGGAAAACTGGAAAGCTAATTAGGTACCAACATCATTTATGGAAGGCGTATTTCTGACATATTTTAATGAAAAATCTAAGAAATATCAACCGTCATCACCTTGTAGCATATATTCCATGCTTAAAACCACACTGCAACTAAACCATATAACTTGATAAAGATTGCGAACTTATCGTCAAGTGGCCATGTTCCGAAGAAATCGGAAGTTTTGACATCGCAGAACATATAATTTTTTTGTTTCTTACTTCTTTTTCCTCGCATTCTAAGTGAAAAGTAGAGTGTTTAATTCGGGACTAAACAGCCATAATGACACTCGAACTACATCCACCCTCGCTACGCTCGGGTGGATAAATATCTCGTGTCATAATGGCCTGTTTTAGTCCCTCGTTGAACAATCTACTATTATTAAAAATCGACCCCTGATTACTCAGAATCTCGGGCTCCTTCGATCCTAGTTGAAGAAAAAAGTGTCCAAAAATTTTTACCCTTTCAAGTTTGGAATTTTGAATGGCGGCAACGAAATGAAAGGATTGAAAGATGTATAGAAATTATAGACATTTTTTTCTCCTATCAGGATCGCAGCAGCAGCTCATGGTAGGGCTACAGGATGGCAATATATCATTGTCACGACTCGGTTGCAGCGGTCATCGTTACGTAGAATCGTTCCTGGCGTTATCTAACGTTATTAACATGAGCGAGCGCCCAGTTAAGTAGATTAAGGCTCATGTGTAGGTCGTGCTGAACTATGTAGGATTGCGATGCAGTAAGCTGCATATTACCATGACTTATTTTCAAGTATCGGTAACGTTTTACTCCAATGTGTCCAATCAGTGCGAGCGCGATGGAATGTATACATATCGAGTATAAAACTTAACGTATCTTTTACTTTCCAGCTCTTGGTAGGGTTCGTTAGATTTATTTCACATTTGAACAGTTTTATATTCATATCGCAGGCAGGCACATGCGATTTTTTTTATTAAAGATTTGCGGCATTCTCTACATGTTAACCTTTGGGTCAAATAAAAAACTTTTTCACCACACTGCTCGTAAACACGCTGTTTGTCCTTCAATTTCAGAGCGCAAAACTGTGTTTTAATCTCTAGAGGTTAAAGTAATTTTTTTTTAATTTTCTGGATAGACTAAAGCAATAACTTATACGGCCTGAGAGTGCAATAAGTTTTTTGACGTTTGAACTAGACAGTACGTTCGAAAACTCAATAGTTTCAAACAGATTCATACACATGAACCTTTCATAATATTATATTCAATCAATATGCTAAAATCCAAATTAAATACCACATTTTGTTGTAAAAGGCTAATACGATAAATAAAAACAATAGGAAAATTAAAGTGTTTTCACTATGCAAATTTCAGAACGCACCCGAATATTTTTTTCTTCTAAAATTACAAGCCACGCCAAGATAAATATTTGAGGTTATTATTTGATGATTTGTTTATTTTTTAGAAGTTGAGGACTTGCAAAAAAATACCTTCCAATTTGTTATGTTTGACTTTTATTTCGCATATTTCCTCGCTTTAGTGTGGTGAAAAATGTTGTGTTTCACTCGGCAGCAAAGCTTGTTCAACTCTCGTGCCTTAAAACCCTCGCATCGCTCAAGATTCCAGAGTTTGAACCACGAGCGCAGCGAGTGGTTCATAAAACATATCATAAATTCGCTTGCTCGGGTTTATACGAGAGTTAAACAATCACTTTGCTCCCTAGTAAAACAAATACGAGCCCCGATGCATATGTTCTCGTCCAGTTAGACAGTTTTTCGAGATTATCCCGTTCATCCGGGGGACATCAGGGGGGTTTAGTGACAAAACCTTCACCATTCAATAGTAGTACTAAAGTAGTTTCTTTGAGTATAAAATATTTGGACTTAATAAATCAGAATAAAAAAAAACTATTTTAGAGGTATTTTTTTAAATTTTTTCCACAATTTTTAATTTTGTAAATAATCAATGAATGTAAAGAACGCCATTAATATTAAAGACGACATGGTAAACCTGATGCACTGCGAATTTTGCGTCAAGCTTATAAGCTATACGTATATATATACGGTGGTGAACGAAAATATAATTTAGACACTGGTTTGTTAAAATCGATTTATTAAACAACAAAGGGCTCATGCATAAATCATGTGAGGTTTTTTCGGCTACTTTTTGATGTCCATTATAATTTTGTCGTGAAACTACACTATTTGCCTGCAGCTACTTACCAAGATACTATCTCAAAAAGACGTCTACAAGTAATCATTTTAAAAGCAGACGCTCAAAGGTTTAGTTTTAAATGCAAATTCCAGATAAGATCCTGAGAATAATCATTCAGATCTCAATTTGTGTCGGTTATCTCAGATCAATGATGAAGCAGCGTAGATCGAGTTGTTATGGAAAAGTAAACGATCCTTGTAGTCTTCATTTAAGTAATTTAATACAGTTAGTTAAAATTTCGAAATTTTGCTTTGAGCTACGGAATTTTGTTTATCACATGTAAAATAGCGAAATGTCCTCTTCGAAAATTTTTTAAGCTACCCATACCTATCATACATGAATACCCATATATCAATATGAATATGATGTACCTACTGTGTGAATTTTAAGGGTTCCTACAGACTTATGGAATTATTTCACAGCTTGCATGAAATTCTCTTCAAAAATGCAAACTATTCATGCAAATCTTGTTACAATTTCCAGCACTGATTGTCAGTGATGTTCTGTAACTTATAATTATATCGAATGCTAGAACCGGTGGCCTTGTCAAATCATACAGTTAGGTACCTTTTGTACCAACATACTTCTCGCTAAGCCTTCTACGAGCAGAACTAACTCACTTGCCTAGAACGTAAACAAAAGAAGCAAAGGCAAAATCGCTTCTGCTCGCTCAAATGCTTCAAATGTACCAACCTGCAACTGAAATCACTACTAAGAATTCACGTAGAGCACTCCCCGGATTTGCATTGACCAAACTTGTTAGTGGCCGAGCATAATAATGGCCGTTCCGAATGAACAAAGAGCTTAACAAGCCACTCTAATTTGTATTTCGAGTGCTCGAGTTATTCTTACAAGACGGCGGCGGCGTTGTCTTGTTTACTCGATACAGACCGGCGGTTTGTCGACATGTGTTAAAAAATGTTCAACCAAAAGTTGGAAATATAATATAAATACATATATATATACAATACAATATACTTTCTCGGGGTTTCTCTGCGAGATCGTATCAGGAATGACGAGATCCGCAGAAGAACGAAAGTGACTGACATAGCCCGAAGAATCGCCAGGTTGAAGTGGCAGTGGGCTGGCCATATTGCCCGGAGGACCGATGACCGGTGGGGTCGGCGTGTTCTCGAGTGGCGACCACGCACTGGACGGCGCAGCGTGGGAAGGCCCCCCACAAGATGGAGCGACGACCTGGTAAAGGTTGCGGGTGTCCAATGGATGCGGACAGCTCACGACCGATCTTTGTGGAACTCTCTGGGGGAGGCCTATGTCTAGCAGTGGACGTCAATTGGCTGATGATGATGATGATGATGATACTTTTCTCAAACATGCAATTAAATATTGTTATTGTTATATTCCTTATAATTGGCAGCGAAGTATGACGTTTCAGGTGCGACTAGAACAAGAGGTCGTTAATGGAATTTAATACAAATCTTCAAGGTCTAGGCCGGCAAAGGGTTATTATTTAATGCCATTTTACATAAATTTGTGGCACAGGCAACATGACATTCTGCCACTATGCATATAAAAAAACACTGATGTTTTTGTTCTTTATTTCATTGCATGTTTGAGGAATGCACTATACATACCTCGGCAGGAAATATGGGGTTGCTCGCTTTAGACCTATCCCCTATCCTATACCTTAAGCTATATAGGTATAAGGTATGTCTTCGACTGGCAACCCCTTTCGTCCCGGCCTCTATAGTACTATTATTGCACACCATAGTAATTATAAAATAACAAATAAACACAGTGGGTATTACAAGTAGACATATTACAATGGGCAGTCTTATAAAAAAGCATAATTATCTTTCAGACAACCTTAAGGCGGCAGAATACAAAATTAACAGTTGATAAATAAATGCAATAATAATAAACGTTAACGGTTTACATTAGAACTGTAGGCTTCATTTGGACGAAAAGTTACGTTTTGTACAAGTAATTTAGTGAGTTGTCGATCTAATCTGTCATTTGAATACATTTGTTACCTACAAATAAAGACACAACAGCAATTATGTCGCACCGCTTATAAAACGTAACGCGCTTCGCCCTCTGATGTACAGTTCCGTAGACTAGAGTCTTAAACGGCTTTTCAATAATTCACCCATCGCCAATATGCCTCCTTGTACGTACATAATTGATTCCTCCCAGTCCGCGCTATTCACCGGATTAATATTTGATTTATTCGATGCCAGTAAATGTACGTTCATTTTCTGCGATTTCATGTCCGCGGATTATTTTCTCCTATTTCATTCAACGGATTTGGCCTAGAGAGTACCTAAGTGTCTGCAAAGTTATCAATTGTTCTCTTGTTTTGGATTTCAGCAAGGAACTTTATTTTATTATGTTATCTACTCGTACCTATGAGTACAAATGGTGGATAGTTAGTTGTATAATTGTATATGTTTATAATATCTTACCGATCATTAAAAAATCTAGATGGCATACTTGCAGCCCTTGTAAGTAACAATTTAACTGAATTTAATTTAAATTATAAATATTACATGTCATATCTGTAACATCCTACATGGGCTATAAGCTTCATTACTGAAAATGTGAAAACTATGAAGCTCCAATAAAGCTGTGTAATAGGGAAATCTAAAGTTTAGGGAAAAGTATAAAATAAACAAGGTATAGAGAGGAAAAAGAAAATATTTATTAAATTAAAATTTCTTATTAGTTTTACAATTAAATCTAAGGACTCTACAAGCTCTGTATCTCATTTGGTCTGGTTAGGACTTCATGAGATACACCGTCATGATTGCTAGGGCCAAATACCTAAGTCAGGAAAACATGACGGTACAAAAACCTGACGCCAAAGGTTAACCTGCACACACACGAAAAAATAAAAATTAATATAATAAAATATTGATAATAGCATGATCATCTAGTGGTAAATTGGACAACATTATGATAAGTAATAACCCAAATCCTCTGAGGTATGAGAAATGTTACAAAGTCCATGTCCGAAATATATTCCAACAACCACAATATTATCCAAGCCATTTGAATATTCTACACAATCTTAATACTAAGCCGTTATTATAAACACTTACATATTAAGGGCAATGTCTGAACGATAGTCTCAGCGTGGACAGATTCTATATAAACCATATCGGGTATTTAGAGCTGCAAACCGATGCAAAACCCTCAGGTATATCAGTACACTAAGAATATCCAAACGCTAGGAATAGATCCGAAGATACAAATTCCGAGACTAAGAATAAGAATGTGACAATATCCCTCTCAAGATGTTCATATGTATGTATATAATATATTTGTAGGTATGTAGTATGTTTTACAATTATAATTAACGTGATATAATATTCTAGTATGTATGTCGTATGACTTAAAGATTCCCATAATGTTATGAGACAAGCTGTCTTATTCAGAATCCGCATTACCTATAACAGAACCCCATTCGACCACAGTACTGTGAATTGCACATCAATGCACAGTATTATTCAAGCTCCATGGTAGCAAGCCCAGCCCGAAGGCATGAGACAACTTAGTCAATAGTCTGTAATATTGTTAAGCTTCGCACTTGCAATCTCGCCCATATAGTATAAAAATTTGGTTGTAAATATATAATTGGGGTCTTTAACTACAAATGTTAGCAAACAAAGGTACAGATTTCTGATCGGATGCTAATTAGATGTCTTGTCCGAATAGATCCGGGCAAGCATTCTACTTCGCGGTGTAGAATGTGCGAATCACCCTTTTCAAGGATCTCGCACAAACCTCGAATAAAGACCGCAGTCCTACCATGAAACTCGTAGTCTCCTATCAAATTAGATGACATGTAAGAATACCCCCATAAACCGGGCATAATCACACCTTCAACAATCATCAGTAGCCTGAATCACATTATCAAAGGAATGTAATGCCCGACCCCATCGACGACTTTCTATTCAGGAACCGTATTACGCAAGAACGGACCAAGTATGACCATACTACTGAGAATTGCACATCAATGCTCAGTATTACTCAAGCTCCATGGTAGCAAGCCCAGCCCGAAGGCATGAGACAACCTAGTCAATAGTCTGTAAGATCGTTAAGCTTCACACTTTATAGTCTCGCCCATATGGTATAAAAGTTTGGTTATAAATATATAATTGGGGTCTTTAACTACAAATGTTAGCAAACAAAGATACAGATTTCTGATCGGATGCTAATTAGATGTCTTGTCCGAATAGATCCGGGCAAGCATTCTACTTCGCGAGTTAAAGTTGTGCGAATCACCCTTTTCAAGGATCTCGCGCGAACCTCAAATAAAGACCGCAGTTCTACCATGAAACTCGTGGTCGCCTAACAAACTAGATGACTCATAAGAACACACTATAAACCGCCCCGACCATACCTTCAACAATCAACAGTAACTGTACTGCATCACATTATCAAAGGAATGTATTGCGGATCCTATTAACTACAACGTTAGTGTTAAATGCGGTCAATTCCAATGCAGAATAATCAATTTAGCATTTTAATAATTTCTGTGAATTTATGTGTACCGTTATCTGATGTAGATAGCTTTAATTGACAGTAGAGTATTATAGACTTAAAAGTTTCAGAATAAGTTTCTTGAACCACAATCAATTTGTTGCCAATATTAAATCTGGATCACTTCATAAGAGTCTCAACTTCATAACGCACACGTTACGTTATACCGTTTGTAATCATCGTAATGAATCACGCATTCATAGTTTCTAATATACTATTGATGGACCAACGATTTATAATTAATTACTTGAATTACTGCGCGATTCATTAACAAAGAGTCGCATCCAAATAAGTCAAGTAATTGGAGGAACTGCTCACAGCCATTATTTATCACATTGAGCATAAAGATATTGAATAGCAGTGCATTGCCAATCAAGACGATGTAACCAGCAATAATTATGTATTATATTAGAATATCGTAGTTATGTCGTAGGTAGATGTTAAATCTAAAATACCCTTAATTCTAAATGAAACCGATATGCGCTTAAACGGACGATTATAATGTAGGTATAACTGTGGCGATGCAACACGTAGAGCTCACGTGAGCAGTAGCGCAAAGATGCAGTAGCTGTATATGGCGCCGTAATGTATAGAGTAGCTGAGCAGTGTCGACCCAACACGAAGCGCGTGTGTAGCGGTGTCGTGATGCCGTCTGTACATGGCGCCCTCTCTCTCGTACGCACGAAACACCGGAAAGTAGAAAATATCATGTTTATAACAGGTATTAATAAGAAGTTAATAATTTTGACCACGGATTATAATTGAACGGAATAATAGGAAAATACTCAAAGAGCAATTCAAATACCAAAATCAAATCAAGCAATTATTGCCCATTAATGTTCTGTTTAATCGATGAATAATAAATTATAACTCTAAATAAAGAATCAATTAGACCATTAAATAGTGGGATTCAATCAAACCAGATCCTAGCTCGCTCTCTACAACATTAATAAAATATATTTAAATTTAGAAATAATTTTCAATGTGGCACAGAATTAAATAATTTGAAGGGTAGATAATCCTATCTATTAAATAAACCAGAAGCAACACACCAGTTCAACGGAGTCATCACAGATTATGATTGCACGAAAGAATAGAAAAATACTAAAAGAGTAATTCAAATACCAAGACTAATCAAGCAATTATTGTTCATGAAATTTTCTGTTTGATCGATGAATAATAAATTATAAATCTAAATAAAAAAATCAATTAACTCATTAAATAGTGGGATTCAATTAAACCAGATCCTAGCCCGCTCTCCACAGCATTAATATAATATATTAAGTTTAGAAATATTTTTCAATATGGCACACAATTAAGTTGAAGGGTAGATAATTCTATCTATTAAATAAACCAGAAGCAACACACCAATTCGACGGAGTCATCACAGATTATGATTGAACGGAATAATAGAAAAATACTAAAAGAGTGATTGAAATACCAAAACTAATCAAGCAATTATTCTCCATGAAATGTTCTGTTTAATCGATGAATAATAAATTATAACTCTAAATAAAAATCAATTAACTCATTAAATTGTGGGATTCAATTAACCAGATCCTAGCCCGCTCTACACAACATTAATATAATATATTTAAGTTTAGAAATATTTTTCAATATGGCACACAATTAATTAATTTGAAGGGTAGATAATCCTAACTATTAAATAAACCAGAAGCAACACACCAGTTCAACGGAGTCCAGTCAAGACGAAATGGCAGACGCCTTTGAGCGTCACTTGCGACCGATGGAGTATTTGATGCTGATGTAATTGCAGATATCTCCACACCCTTGATCCCGTGGATGATATAATTATGCCTCTCGCCGATGGACATGGACCGGAAATGAGAAATATTTTATCTAATTACCTACCAACATTTGTACACTATAATATAATGGGGCTGTCATTTAATACGGAAAATAATTATCTTAACACCTTCTCTGCGGCAATCAGCTAGGCTCATACGTAACTAACCATACTTTGTAAGGGGTCGACAGACCCCACAACCGCATTGAATATAACAGTGTGCTAAATAATACCATAAACTCAAAAATGCTATTAATGTTTGAGGTGTTATAACTAAATAGAATAGCACTGAAATCAAACCAAATTTAAGGCAAACACTATCAATTATTAACAAATTAAAGTATTTATAAAACGCCGTTATAAAACAGTTTATTAAATTATTAACTTTGTAAGCATCACATTTTAACACTGATGCAATTGGCTTAACTTGTAACTAACCATACCTAGTATGAGGTCGAAAGACCCCCTACCGTATTGAACGTGTTAACACGTGGCGTATCTATACAACCTACATGAATCATAATGCTGCGCGTTCCACTGGTTTACTACTGTCGACTAAAGAATACGGCAACCAATAATTAATACAGAAATATTTAGATAGCCATGTTACATTATTAAAATGTTACTCGATTATGTTCGTATTGCCGTTACGATGAACATTATAAAAGCAAATTAGTTAAATTAAATCAACCGTACACACAACGACCACAAGCAATGATTTATTATTATGTTCCTGTCATAGATTGCAATTTAAGATTCAATTTGCATGAAAACCATCCAGACACGGGCCCTGTATCCAGATACCCTCACACAAGCTGGACCCCAACTACAAGCTAAAACTAACTCAATCCGTATTAAATGAATATTAATAACTTACGTTCGCCCTTGTGTCGGTTTGCCGTAACCTTATAGTCATCACTAATCGACCAGTACGATTCGTTACCACTTAGTAATTCTATAAAGCATTGTCGAAAGTATATCGGAATAATAACTATTCAATATTTAAACTATGAATAAACACGATTAAAACACAATTGAACACACAAAATAGAAACTCGTTTTTCGAGCACGCTCATCTCCGAAGAACAACGAATCTGAATCTACCCACTTTCTAACATATCGCTGGGATCCCGTATGATTCGATGCACCTATTATTCCACTATCACAAAGCAATTCTTATAATTATAAAACATGCCAGAGGCGACGTACCATATCCATGCTGGTGCTTCCTTGGTGCGCCCAAATGCCGGGTGGTACCGCATTTCTATCTTCGAATCACGCCCAGGAATGGTGTTACTCGCCCTATGCCTCCGCTGCCGTAAAGCCTGCCTGCTATATCTGTGAACAATTCTAAACACGATATGCCTTACGAACTAAACTCACTGACTTCCTTACGACTCGACGCTCTGCCGACGAAAAAGCCACGAATACCTCCTACACTCCCTTAAGTCAGATTCTCTCAACTCTCATTCTCAATCCCTCAATTGTTCGTTCATTCGACGTCTTTGAATCACCTCATACTGAACATCTTTTACCATTGGCTAACAATAAACTAGCTCGAATCTGATTGGTTGAAATTCTACCCGCTCTGTTCAATGCCATAGCATCCTGAATGAAAACACTGACGTACAATTGTAGGTCACGTGGTACGCGGCGACGTCATGATATTTTAAATCGAACGCCTACAAAAAGAATGAAAGCAAGAATTATCTTCACTTGATGTCGATACGTTACAATCGCCCTTAGTATATTTACGGAGTTTACCGGAGTAATAATACTAACAATAGAATAGACATCAAGAATAGATAATTAGAGCACTTAGATCATGACAAGAAAGTAACGAAACCACTCTTTGAAATAACTTTAAATAAATCGAGCCTCGATTATCCTGAATCACAAATAACTTGTAAGAGAAGAGAATATAAAAGACGTTTATATGATATTATCTTTAATTTTATGAAGTCAAGACAAAAATAAAACTACGTTACTTTATTAATCAAGTTACTATTATCATACTATCATACTGAATGCAACTTGTGAATCCACCTAAATGGACGGTTTCTAAAACAAAAAGAACTGGGCAAAGTAACGTATTACTTCTTGCAGAATATGGCTGGTTTCAACACGCTAACATTTTATATTTATGATCAAACTCATTGTCATTAACCAAATATAAAATAACCGCGTAAATAACTACAATTAAGAACGTTAGAAAATATAAAACCCATCAAATGATGTTCCGAAATAACAGCAACAAGAACTATTAATGAACCATAATAATGAATCCTGATTGTGTTCTCAAAACTACAGTGACTTGTCTACAACCAACACAACGAGAACTCGACAAACTATAATGGATGGATGGAAATGGAATCAAACAATTAAACATGTAGATTTCATCTCTTAAAAAAAACCCTTGGAGGTCAACTGTCTCAGAGTAACCCAATGTCCATCGAAAAAAAAGTTTCCATATAGTAACGCTCAGGAACGGATATAACAATGTTTATAAACAATACATACAAACCACACGAAATCCCTAATGTAAAAGCATTTTGGATCATGTCATAACAACGTAAGGGAATGAATTAATCGAAATGACTCAATTTGCTCATATCATTACCTGTTAAGAGTTTAGACTAACCATTTATATACCTAAGTATAAAACTGTAGAATGAAAATATCTAAATTAAAAGCAAGTGAAGGGTAAAGTAAAAAAACTAAAATGTACAAAGAAGTTCGTGATTCAAATTAAATTTATCATTACTAATCTGTATAATCTAATAATGGGCCTAACTAGATGCAGTATGAATTTAAAGTTAAATATCCAATCAACCGTTATTGGAGTTAATAAAAAATAGGACTACGTGTAAGTTGAAACAAATATGTAGCATCAAACATCAAAATTCAATAGATTAATCATGATTCCAATGTAAAATTAACCCTTAAAGAACATGAAGGTTGATAATTATCTATCAATTTATCTTAAATAAGACAGTAATGCTTCCTACAAACGCGAAACTAATTGTAATTATTTATAGTATTGGCACTCATTCAATGAATCAATTAGAGACCCATTCCTACTAAAAGCAATATGTAATCATAACACATGGTTATAAGGGAACCTATTCAGGGAAATTATTCAACAATAGCCTACTCAAACATATTAAACGGCACAAGAGTGACAATTTCAACCCCTAAAAATTTGAACATGTAACTCACGATATCTAAATATTACACAGGTGTATAAAAGCCACCCTGGTAGACCACTACAGAAACAACAAATAAATCATTAAGAGGAGCCAGTTATAGTCAATTAACTCTTATTTCATAATTTCGAAGACAAGATATATTATTTTAGTTTAACTTGACTATTTGATAAGTAAATATTAAACTACCCCCAACGCCAATGCAAAGATACAATGTACCCTATAACGATGCATATTTATTTAAAATAATTTAGTACTAGAATTTCATTCTCAATCCATCATTTATGTTCATTTTAAATATTTTACTTATTCCTAAGTGACACATAAATTAAATTTCTAGGGATAAATATCTATAACCTGAAGTCAAAATGAATAAGCTTTCGCTACAAAGTAAATCCATGTAATAAGAATTAATTTTAATCAGTCAATATAGTGGTTGTTTAAATAACACCTATTTCAACCATCAAATCTGCAATTGCTAAATAGTAACTACATAAACAATTTAAATTAATAATATGACCCGCTGCAATGTATAGTAATTTAATAAGTTATCAGGCAGGATCCTGTTACTCTGAATATGAAAATAAGGCTTGTAGAACTCTTTGAATGAATTATATAAAAATCTAAAAGTCTACCAGAAGCTCAAAATAAATTGGGCAAGTAAATATCAACATAAGAAAAGTAAATTATCAAGTCTACAAATCAAAATTCTAAGGAACCAACGATGCTTCGAAATTCAGGACTACCGACATTACAAATTCGCTTCTTTAATTAAACGAATATTTACAAATTTTGTCTAAATCATGTGCCTATACACCAAGGAATACAATTTATTCTACAATCGAGTTTTGACTATTTAACTCAACATCTTAAATCAATATTTGGTATACTGATACTGATACTAGTGGCCACTCCAGCCAGCAGTTCTGCTGCAAGGACTCGGAAGAGGTGACTACGAGAGGGAGGAAGTGTTAGTGCAAAATGGCATATGGTGTTCGCATGTCCGTCCTGCATCACCATAAGTGGTACCGAGTCGATGGTGAATGTCAGTTTCACACCACACCGACTGAACCTCAAACACTAAAGCAATTCGGTTACGCGAGCAAACCTACTAGTTTAGCACCAACGTCCGCCGCCCCACCGCAGGCATCAACAACCTGCCCGAGACACCGGAGCACCAAGTAGATAGGACGGAGTGTAGGGTTCGCAGTCAGGATAGTAGGAGTGACAGGAGGTGGAGCCGACCCGAATACAAGGCATCGTGAAGCCAGCATGAGGGAGATAGATACTATACTTGATGTGTAATATATACTAAATATGTGACTGCATTATGCCCCCCAACCCCATCTTTCTTTCATGGTCTTCCAGTACTTTTTTTCTTTTTGATATATCCAGCATATCTTGAAATTGAAGCATATCATGTGTATGTGAAGTAAATATAATCCTTGTTCCGATCGTTTTTTCTTTTAGCTGCATAAAACCACGAGACTTTTCTTGAATTTTAGTGTTGACTAACGGCCATAAGATTCTTTGTTACGTCTCATAAGTACATGATAAATAATTTTATCGTATTCCATTTTGATGCAAGTATTTTCAGGTGCGATGAACGATGCTGTCGTTGTTTGTTCCAGGCACGTGACTTTTTACAAGCGCGTTTGTCTGTATCTGTCCTGTATTAAAATCACAACTACTACACCACTATAACACTATTACTCACACATAAATATATATTAAACACTTAATTTAAAGCTGTCGATGTAGTTCTTATCTTGTCCGAGATACATCACTGAATCGTGAATACGACTATTATCCATAATTATGGATCCTCAGTCCACTGCTAAACCCTCGTCTCAGCCATTACGGTACAATTCAATACTGTTTTTTTTCTCTATCATCAGTAGCAACGTACGTAGAGTACAGGTCTTCCCTATTTTTCCCACAGAGTGGGCCAGCATTCTTTCTAACACCGTCTTCTATTCTTGTTGGGGGTCTGTCGATTTCTAAATATCAACCTCCTGGCTAATAATAGATTGATTACCCACACGTACACCGACGAAACATTCAATTCACTAACTCTTAGTAATAACGTTTAACCAGTATTGTATCACAATAGACAAATTGTTGCATTATACCCCAAAAAAAGGGATACATTTCTAAATTTTTAGTTGCCGAGTGCCGCAGGGTCCATCACTATTATTACAAGGAACGTTAATGTTGTATTCTCACACTTACTTTAATTCACTCACTGGCCACTATAAAATTAAAAACACTAAATATTTGTATGGCACACACATATTACATTAGATTTAGACATTTTCCCGAAATTGATAAACGAATACAAAATGATTTTACCAAAATAGACATGCTTAACAGGCCTGCACGTGTACTTAAATCTTATGCAAACATCTGGTCAACAAAAGCGCAATTGTTTTATGGATTTTTACGATATCCCCTAGGGGTTGACTATTGTTTATTGATTTTTTACCACTTTCTTAAAAAAGCCTTATCTCTGCCAGGCTTGTATCTAGCAAATGTCGGGACCTATTCAAAATGTTTTATGATGACAATTTAGGCCATTTGTTCGTAGTTATTAGAATTTCTCCGACTTTTTAGTGATTTTATGGTTCGCTGTTACCAGACATATTCACCGTTAGTGAAACGTGGGAAAATGATTGAAATACCTGCGGAGATTTGTCAATGTGGTAGTACATATTTAATTTCTCAATGTGCATTTAACGGTGTGCGATTTATTTTTATTGTTTAGTCTCTCGCGATAGTGTAAGTAGGTACTTCATATTCACCCTTAAAATCAGCAGCACATTTTTTTTTTCCACTCGGGCTGCATTTATTTGCGACATGTATGTAGGCCTTAAGTAATTTTCGGCAAGTAATTCATACACAGTAAAAAATTAATTGGTTTGATCTCCCCTCAATTGTATGCTTTTTTTTAATTATAAACTCGTTGCAGCAGTGTGTTGGCAACTGTGGGGTCCGACCGGGGAACGTTTGCGCACTCACTAGACTCTACACGTTTTACACATAAATGTATTTACATAGTGGGTCACTTCACAAG
>JALPQI010001092.1:0-49103 GCA_025490895.1 Thaumatotibia leucotreta | reverse complement strand
GATCCTCTTGTTCCAGACTGTTCTGTGTGAAACGCTGCGCGCGCTGCGGGGCCGGCATCACCGCCAACGAGCTGGTCATGAGAGCCAGAGACGCAGTCTACCACCTCACCTGCTTCTCTTGCTGTGCCTGTGGCTCCCTGTTGTCCAAGGGGGACGTCTTCGGCATGAGAGATGGACTGGTCTACTGCAGGCCTCATTACGATGCCACGCAAGACGAATACGATGATGATAATGTCTATAGGTGAGTTACTGCAAAGACTTTCTTAAGAAATCTTAAAGTTACCCAGGGTTTTGAACTTCGGCATGAGAGATAGACTGGTTTAGCGCAGGCCGCACTACGATGCCACGCAAGACGAATACGATGATGATAACGTCTATAGGTGAGTTGAGACTGCAAAGACTTTCTTAAGAAATCTTAAAATTACCCAGGGTTTTGGAAAGCATAGATTATAGGCATCTTAATATGCTGGTAATTCTACCACCTCACTTGCTTCTTCTGATGTTCCTGTGGTTCCTTACTGTCCAAGGGATGTCTTCGGCATGAGAGATGGGCTGGTCTATTGCAGGCCTCATTACAATGCCACGCAAGACGAATACGATGATGATAATGTCTATAGGTAAGTTGAGACTGCAAAGACTTTCTTAAGAAATCTTAGTTACCCAGGGTTTTGAACTTCGACATGAGAGATGGACTGGTTTACCGCAGGCCGCACTACGATGCCACGCAAGACGAATACGATGATGATAATGTCTATAGATGAGTTACTGCAAAGACTTTCTTAAGAAATCTTAAAGTTACCCAGGGTTTTGAACTTCGGCATGAGAGATGGACTGGTTTACCGCAGGCCGCACTACGA
The DNA here is from genome assembly GCA_025490895.1 of Thaumatotibia leucotreta. Lineage (NCBI taxonomy): Eukaryota > Metazoa > Arthropoda > Insecta > Lepidoptera > Tortricidae > Thaumatotibia > Thaumatotibia leucotreta. The sequence goes on along the minus strand of JALPQI010001092.1, from coordinate 48,246 downwards.
TGCCACGCAAGACGAAATACGATGATGATAATGTCTATAGGTGAGTTGAGACTGCAAAGACTTTCTTAAGAAATCTTAAAATTACCCAGGCTTTTGGAAAGCATAGATTTAAGGCATCAGTTAATGTGCTGGTGATGGAAGCTAGAGAAATCTACCATAGTATCACATGCTTCACCTGTTGTAATAATGGTTCCCTGCTGTCCAAGGGAGATGTCTTTGGCATGAGAAATTGACTGGACTGCAGGCCACACTTTAAGATTAGTTTTAAGTACCAATTTTAATGTAACGATTTTAATTAATGTCTACCTTAATGAACATGATTTCAATATCTTACAAATAATACACAAATATCAGTGGGCAATCTTAAAAAAATAAATATATTTGACTTGACTTGTATTGACAGGTGTCAAGACTTGGACAGCGAGGGCTCCCCTCAATTCTACGGAGGGCCGAGCCAGAAGGGGAGGCCTAGGAAGAGGAAGCTCGCCCAGACGGACGACATGCAGGTTCAGACCATGAGGATGGCCAGCACTGCACTAGGTAAGAGACCAGCAGTGTTATTCACTAAGGAAACCGCCTTGCTATCAGCGCTGTGTCAGCGCTGCGGCAGCGTCAACCCTAAAAATGGTATTCACTAATGCACTTTAAACGACACTAGCGCTCGACGAATGCGGCGTGAGCTGGAACTACACTGCGTCGAGAGTTACCGCCTACAGTTCGACGACGAGCTGTTCTACATTAGTGAATACCGTTTTTCGCAGCGCTGCGCTCGACGTCGAAGTGAAGGCTGTCTCGTCGTCGAGCTCGTTGATGAACGCAGCGTCGAATTTGTGAATAAGAAAATAGCATAGCAGCAGACCTAACCTACTAATGCATTCTATCGCGGACGCACTGACATATTAGAGCGAAACCGATGGTCTGCTATGTATCGAGTAAAACCTAACGTTACCGATACTTGCAAAGTCATGGTGCAGCTCACAGATGTCATATATACCATAGATTAAGCAAATGTATCTACTTAGCGTGTCAAATGAACTCAGTGAAATCCACTGAGTTGTCCGTCTTTAATCGCAGCTTGTAGCTTTCGGGCGTCAAATTTTGTAAGTTGAAGTGAACAAAAACATTAATAATGCCTGTTTAGGTAATATTAATTGCAACAACACAAAAAAAATGAATACTCAAGGGCCTGAGACATATTTAAAATCATAAGCAAGTAACAACTTCAGTACAAAATCTGACACGCTCGGCCGCCATACAAATGAATGAACTTGTTTCTTCTATCCAAATCTAATTCTGTGGTGCAGCTACTGAGCAAGAATGTTCTCAGTGGCCACTTGCAGGAGAATTTTCTCATGAAAATTTCCAGTCATTCTAGGAAATTTTAACAATGTTCTGGAACTTGTACATTGCTAGGCGGAACTGGAGGTCTAACCAAGACGTTTTTTTAAAACACTGTTCGTTATTGCCGTGTGGTGACACAGTAAGACTACATTTGTCACCACCCCAACTCTCCCCGCGGGTGTCGTAAGAGCCGACTAAGGGATTGAAGTGTCACAGACCATTCCTGATGAAACATTGATGATGGGCGTCATTAATAGTGGACACATTACTGCGATCGCCAATCCGCTTGCCCAGCGTGGCGATTATGGGCATTTACCTCCTAATGCGTTTATACGCAATTACTAGGCCTACACCCAGCAGTGGACTGAAATAAGCTGATGACATGACGACAATAATCCGTAATCTGAACGAGCTCTCAGTGGCAACTGGTATGAGAACTTTGTCATGAAATTTCCAGTAATTTTAGGAAAATTTGACAATGTTCTGTAACTTATATACATTGCTAGGTAGAACTGGAGGCCTAACCAAGCGATAGATAAATCTCGTGACCATAACAATATTTTTTTCAAATTCATCTTACTGAAAAACTAAATGAAATCACGACTCGTTTCGAAAACCTCAAAAGACACATCTTTATTAGTTATAAATTTGGAGTTCTCACAAACATCACATATGTATAAAAATATAAAACAGACTTGTTTATTTAGTAATATTTTTTCCTTCCCTTTTATAAATTATTCTATAAGAAGCTTATAAAACTTCAAAAACTTACGGAAAAAATATTGTTAAGAAAGCACTTTCAGTTGTAAACAAACTCTGTTTACTGTTTACTCAAGCATTTATACTTACAAGGGGAGTTTATCTACTATGGGGTGTTTTTTTTGCTGAAATAAACCCCTATTTTATCTAATTAGTCCTTCATTCATTAGACAACGCAAGGTTAGATAAGTATACAGCGTGGGTATTTCATACGGGCGTATAGTTTACCCAGTAGCAGAGACAAGGACAGAGTGGCGAGAACTCCACCGACAAGAGCAAAGCTCTCAAAATACCTTATTTACGATATTTGAGGTAATTTCCCTTCATGTCCCGTAATTTTAGGACGCCCTGTATATTATTCGTCATTAAATTGTACGACCGTATTACATACTCATAGTCATCTTCAGATTCATAGGCAAGGTCACTATTCTCACTATCGACTACAAAACAAAACTCGCTAGACTTAAAATCTAGCTGAAAATCTCAAAAAGGAATATTCCCGTCCCAAATGTCAATTCTTCCTACTAATGAATAGACGACGAACTGCCAATCCCATATTCGTCCCGTTCACACTCCCGCCCGTGCCGTTTGCGTGAAGAGTGCGGGTGTATTTCGCGGGATTCGTCCGACTTGTGGGGTGCCGCAGGGTGTTTTTCATCGCTTTTGAGGCCGCCCGACCTGATTAAGGCTTACGACAGTTATTTACCGAAAAGCGTTCCGTGGAGCGTGTTTTTAAGGAAAATATTAGGTTTTTTTCGTGAAATGTCATTAATTTTCTGGATATAAAACATGATTTAAGATGCTTAAAAAGATGTAAATTACCGTTACAGTATTAGCATTTAATATGAACGTACTTATATAAATTCATAATAAATACCACAGCTCAATATAGCTTGTGTTGTGGATTCGAAGTGACACTATGTATTAATACAGAAAGTTATCAATATGATGACTCAAAAAAATCCTGAGTTAAACAAACCTCCAAATCGTACAAAAATATTTGTATAATAAAAAAATACAGAAAGATCGAGATACAGGATGATCAGTTTTGAGACCGGTTGTGATTGTCCAAGTGACAAAATAATATGTAAAATATATTTTTTAGTACAGATATTGTACTTTTTAGGCTCTAGTGCGAGAAGTGGGTCATTTTACGTCAGGTTTCCATCAGGCGGGCCGTATGCTTGTTTGCCACCGACGTGGTATAAAAAAAAAAAGGTCCGAAACTTCAGAGGGCCATCTGTACTAAAAAACGTCGTACGAGACACGTGCAAAAACGAAATTCGAAACGAGTGGCGATGTTTAAAACACGACCGATAGAGAGTGTTTTAAATCGACACGAGTTTTTCGCACTTGTGGCGTAATGTACTATTTTGTGGCATCGCGATGATGGAATGTATATTTTATTAATCGTGCTTGTTTTTGGCCAATACGGTGATGCCACTGATGCGTCAGAAAAGGTTTTTAAACGTTCAGATACTTCAGATAGACTACGTATATAAAAACATTATTAAAAAAACTCAAAAAATATTTTGTTAGACGATTCGGAATCTTTAAAACAGATTTATTAACCTTTGCAAAAATGCACCTTACATAGTTTTTGAAAAGTATGTTTCAATATACTCGCACTGTTTCAATATTTGACATAGGGTATACTCGTAACTTAACTAGCTGTGAAAATAACGTTGTAATAGAAAAATGCTGAGCTTTTAAAATTAAGCCTTCTGTTTACTCTTCACTAAGAGGACTTAACTGCAAAGGTAACATTACAAAGACCTATAAACCTTACAATCCTTTGGCACTTACTACATTTTCCTTCCGAGTCGTTATTTGCATTGCTACTTTGGTCCCTTACTCGATATCCGATGGAGATACGTCACGATCTACGTTTTTAAAAAAGGTCGCAAACGCCGCTTTTTTTGTACGTTATTGTGTCATCTTTCTAGAGTGTGTTGTGTTGTAATAAGGGCTTATAAGGGTGCTTGATTTAAAAGTTTTAAAACACTGGATGTCAGTGCTGATAATAAAACTCGTGTTCCGACACGTTTTTTGACTGCGCTTTTTACACAGTTTTATAATACCTACAGTTGAGTTTAGTTTGCAGTACATAAAATCATATTGAACAACTTTTAGTACAGGACCTTAACCAAAACTTTCATATAAAATGTCGATATATCACGTGACCAATTAGAAAGAAAAATAATTTTTTTTTCGTTATTTAACAGGGCTGGTCTTATATTAAAAATTGCTCAGTGTGACTTTTACTTTGACACGGTGTGTGCGAAGTTTTTAGTGATTTAGGAAACATAGTGTATAAGTACTCGTACTTTAAGTACTTTGAAAACTAAACTCAAACATACTTCACGTAATACATTGATTTGTAACCAAAACTAAACTTACCTATTCATTTATTGTCTGTGGTTTAGTATACTTTTCCTTCTGGGTAGTTTTTCTTATTTTGATGGAGCTAGGTAGATCTATCCTTCCTCCATTGTCAGTCGCCCGCAGACCACGAACCCTGTAAAGTGTTCGAAACGTCGGAATGAAGTTAAAGTTGATTAATATACGCGAGTTTATCCGTTTTCACAGTTGTTTTTCTTACCTATCCTTTTAAAATTCATTATAAGCTGTTCCGTATCATATTTCTTACTACGACAGCCAAGAAACATTAATTATAATTGAATTTCAACCATTATACGCTGGAAAATTCTTGTTCTTTGCCTTTACAAACAAAAAAGTGTTATAATTATAATAATTTGAAATATAAAAATCTATATGAGCATTGTTTCGTCCGTCATTACATTAATTGACTAGTTAAAGTAATTGAGTAGATATTTCACGCGTTTTATCATTCGTTTTTACGATGTGTAAGTAATGTGGTAGTTTATACAACTGTGGTATAATAAGGGTTTTTAATCGTGAATCACTGTTATAAAACGCAATGTACCTGGTTGAGTTTTATAATAATAGACTAGAGAATTTTAAGAATATGTTGTGAACTCTTGGGATTTTTCTAATTAAGTAGTTAATTTCAGAAGTAATAGTAAACAGCCTATGGTTAGGTTAGGTAGGTACCTATTTAACTAAATGTAGTGTCGTTTTATTGAAAAATGCATTTTAAAATCCAAACGATAAGTAATCATAATCAATATATGAGAATGACAGATCCGTACGAAAACTCACGTGATCATTTCCATACATTATTGTGGTCACGTGACTTATCGCAGTATACGATTGAAGAATGTCATCTCGGCTAGGACTCTGCCCTGCGAAGCGAAATAGAGATATCTCAAAAATAGAGGCATTTGGAAATGGAATCGTCAGCTAAAGAATTTAAGGTGCATGTTTGCATTAAATATATATTGGCCGTGTGGTGACGGCAGTAAGAATACATTTGTCACCACCCCAACTCCTGCGGGCGTCGTAAGAGTCGACTAAGGGATTGAAGTGTCACTGACCATTATTTGATAAAAGATGGGCAGCAGTGTCATCATAGTGGACACATAACTACGATCGCCAATCCGCTTGCCCAGCGTGGTGTTTATGGGCATTTACCTCCTAATTTGTCTATACGCATAATTAATAGGAGAGGCCTACGTCCAGCAGTGGACTATCATAGGCTGATGATGTGTTATTATGCTTAGCAGGCCTGCAGCTCAAGCCGCGGGTGCCGACACTCCCTCAAAACAAACTATGATAAATGTACTCTTAATTCTACATTCTTAGATCTAAAGATAACGGCCCCACAACGGGACAGAACCAAATTTCATACATTACTCTATTTGGAACAACTATAGTACATTTATACGATTTTAGTACGTATTCTTGGCGACATAAGGGAGGGAATCCTAGTGGTATGAAGATTGAGTTAAGCTGTTTTAAGGTCGAAATGGTCGGTCATACTTCGCTGACTTTTCTGACCAACGATGTGAATCGATCTAATTATTAAGTTTATAATTAAATATATTGGACAGCACGAGTGATTTAAGTGGGTATCTAATTATTTTTTATTGTTTCTTACAATAGGACGCGATCACGGATATGAACAATGTAGTTTTGTGGTTTTTTGTACAAGGTGGCCCAAATAAAGTGCATTTCTACTGCCTGTGTGGTTTTGGGGCTCGGAATAGGCCTCTAGAAGGCTTTTGATAGTTTCAGAATGATCGTACACATTTTGAAATCACCATTAATATTAGATAGTGCTTTTTACTATTACTTAAATTCTAGGTACTGCTACTTTTGAAATTAATTAATTTTTGTTTGGGTCATTATATTCGAATAAATTATTTGGATTAGAAAGAGATTTAAGTGTTACAAAATTGATAGTAAAATAAAGTTGATGTTAGATTTAAAAAAGCCATTAGGAGCATTTTCACTTTTAGGGTCACCCAATTATCAAAATATTAAAAAAACTTAGTTGCATTTTTTTATTTAGAACTGTTTCTGAAACGAAAAGATCTAATTAAATTGCGGATAATTATTTGTTAATTATTTTGTACTTGAGACTTTTGGGAGGGTAGACGTAAAACATACATAACTCTGTAGTCCGTAGACATAAATAAAATAGCAAACCGTTTCAAAATGCCCATTTTCCCTTTAAAAAGATTTTTTCATGAAGAGATACACTTGAGTCGGCTGACCTCTCTATCAAAATCGTCTATCAAAAGATGCCCGCAGCAAACATAGAATAAGTGGTTTCAGTCAAATCGCATGCATTTTTAGAAATAATTATAACTAACGTGAGACTCAAACATATTTAAATATCATCCTCATCATAGAGTATCCGCGAGCAAAGCCCGATGAGATACTCCATGATGAGGATTCTCTAAATGGATCGAAACATGTCGAGCAATTATCGACTTAAATTACGTGAGTAACCCGTGTGATAAATATTTAAATATTTTTAGATAGATGTAGATTCCAGTCTTCTGATTATTTTTCACACACAGCTCAAATTTCCACTGAGAGCGGAGCGGACTCATTAATGGCTCCGTTTCACGTTTATCGCTCGCTAAGGACTAAGTATTCAGTTGACAGTGAAAGTCAAACGGATCCATTAATGACTTCTCCGCAAGCAGTGGAAAGCGGGCATTAGACTTATACATACTTTCAGTAATAAAGCATATTCTTCATATAATAAAGCATATTTTTTTATATACTTAGGCTTGAGTTTTCAATGCCCAGATAAAAGTAAACGTCACTTAAAATGATTGCTAACCTTTTCTGAAATCATCAGTTAAAAAAGCACAGAGCTAACATTAATCTGACAGATACTTTTAACTGGGAATTAAAATTCAGTCCTTAGAGCATAAACATACAGGGTGGTCCAAACCTTGACGTCAAAAATTTTTTATTAGGTTCTCTACGTCATGGGCTATCACATCAGAATATACCCCATGTATGTTAGCCGATTTTTTGTAGTTTTCGAGTTATGAAATTTTGAAAATGTTTTTGGACAGAAATTCTGGAATGAAGAAATTTATTGATAAAAAAAAACTATTGGGTTTTTTTTATATTTTCCTTTTGTAAAAGTATTACTACAAATAAAGCATTTAGTGACAAAAAAATTAGCGTCCTCACTTTGATACAAGTAGGATAAAAAATACTAAATTCAAAATGTTATGTTTAAAATGCATCAAAATAGCATTAATGTACGTAAATAAAAAAAATAAAACACACCCCAAGGATTTTTGGTAATGTAAAGACTGCCCTAGACCTTAACCTTCGTAAAAGCAAAAAAAAAGTGATACTTAATAATGAGGATTTATCGCAGTATAGTCGGTCAAATAAACTTAAAAAAGCTTAAAATTTTAAAGTAGTAAAAAATTACTTAAATAACTACAGAAATTGAGTTTTCGTGGTATTTTCTGTCTTTGTTTATTGATAAGAACAAAAAACAGACGAAATTTCACTTTATTTTTAAATTAAAAATTTAGAAGTTTTTTTTAAGTTTATTTGATCAGACTACTCCGAAAAATCCTCATTATTAAGTATCACTTTTTTTTTGCTTTTACGAAGGTTTAAGGTCTAGGGCAGTCTTTACATTACTAAAAATCCTTGGGATATGTTTTATTTTTTTTATTTACGTACATTAATGATATTTTGATGCGTTTTTAGCGTAAAATTTTGGATTTGGTATTTTTTATCCTACTTGTGTCAAAGTGAGGACGCCAATTTTTTTGTCAGTAAATGCTTTATTTGTAGTAATACTTTTACAAAAAGAAACTAGTTAAAAAAATCCAACAGTTTTTTTTTTATTAATAAAATTCTTCATTCCAGAATTTCTCAAAAAATTTTTTAAAAATTCATAACTCGAAAACTACACAAAATCGGCTAGCATACATGGGGTATATTCTGATAGCTCATGACGTGAGGTATCTAAAAAAAATTTTTAGACGTCAAGGTTTGGACCACCCTGTATAACTGACAGTTGGTGGCTGCATCTGAATGTAACTTCATAACGTCGGTATCATTTTGATATACCGATTTCAGAATCCCCCGCTCAAATGGAAAAATATACAGGATGTTTTTCTTAATTTGCTTTTAATTTATGGGAAGCTTATTTAGGTCAAATATAATTAATTTATCTAAGAAACTAGTGTCTTAACTCTTACTGTTATTGAGTTATTTAAAAAAAGTTTAATGACTGAACAAGTGTATTTCAACCTTTATTACATTAAAATGTTACTTATTTTGACATGACATTAACTTTTATGTTATTCTTAAGGTTCTCTCACAATTACTATTTCATTTATTATATTATGTATGAAAACGTATTTTTTATTTTATTTTAATAAATGCTGATATACCAGGAAACTTTTATTAATGTCCCAATTAACGTGTCCAATTAACGCAAATCAACACGAACACCTTGTATACTTGATTATTTCAGAAAGTATAAGTCTGAGAGATTTGTGCCTCTAAGAAAAATAAACAGGATACTTGAATCTACGTCATACTAAAATTGCATGCGATTGTCTGAAACCACTTTTTTCCTGTTTGCGGCGTCCTTTATACGGAAATAGACCAAAGTTCCGTTCATCACACCTGGCACTGCTATTATAAGTAACATTCATTATTTCATTAATAACTAACACACTATTTGACAAACCCTCTTCAAATGATATCAAGATATACATTTCGTTATTTTTCAATTTCTCAGTATAGGCGTTTGACCGCTAATTAATATAAAAAAACGACAGCTGATTTGCTCCCCGATCGTATCTATGGCCCCAATGGTACTTAAATGTATTGCCATTAAGTTTGTTTTAAGACATTTTATTATGAAATATGTTTAATTAATTGTTATAAATATTATAGATCAAGTTTTGGTTAATGGGTGAGCAGGGGTGGGCCGGGAAAAGACGGTGTTTTGAGTCGATTATTAACGTTTGTTTTTCAATTATGTTTTACACGCGTTCATGTTAAAAAGGTTTTTGTCTGCACAAAAAAATAAGTCGACTGAGGGCAAATTTAGCTAATTACAATTACTTTTAATCTTTGAATGTAAATTATAGCGAAACATAATATTAAAAATATTTTGACTTGTTTTTTTAAGTTGTGTGTCTCCGTAGCCTCGTTGGTAGTGACCCTGTCTACGAAGGTGGAGGTTTCGGGTTTGAATCCCGGCGAGGTCATTATTTGTGTATTTATTTAACACAAATATTGGTACCTTGGTCATGGCTGTCTATGTATTTTATTATTATATATCGTCGCCTAGTACCCACATCACAAACCTTAATAGAGCTTACCGTGGGACTAAATAGATTTGTGTCAGCATGTCCCATGATTTATATTCCACTATTTGTTCGAAAATCGGCGATTTCCTATCAGCTGAGTAGCATGCAACCACATCCCACGGGAAGTGAGGTATGCGGTCGGCAGTTTTTGCGCCGATCTTCGGTAAACTTCGGCAATCTTTGGCGGTTCTCGGGCTTCTTCGGTTGCGAAAAGACGTAAGCTTAGTCGTCCGCAAAAAGTCAGATATAAGTTTGGGTAAAATGATAATGCTGCATGGAATCACTACATAGTATAAAATAAAGTCACTTTTTCTGTCCCTATGTCCCCTTTGTACGCTTAAATCTTTAAAACTGCGCTACGAATTTTGATGTTTTTTTTTAATAGGTAGAGTAATTCAAGAGGAAAGTTTTTATGTAGGTATAGTACCCGTGCGAAGCCGGGGCGGGTCGCTAGTGGAGTATAAAGAGAGTTACAAATTATGTTAACAAACCTTTCGAAGGAGTATTCATAATCAAGAACCATTTTATTGTTTTAATACCATCGGATAATGTGATGGCATGAGTCGATTAAATTACACATGGATTTAGCAGAATTATGTGACGTTTAATAGAAATTTAACACATGTTTTAGACGAGGTTTGGTATTTATGTTTGTATAAGCAAGCAACTATACTATTGGCTGCAGCTTTAGGGAATATAGGAATACAAGACAACAAAATACCTACTAATGAAATTAGGGCCAGTCAACTTTTACATCGCCATATTTTCTGTCTCCTGCGTTACTTTTCATGAACTTACAAATTTACGTCAATTAATACTATACACATATTTACAATGAAAAACAGTTGGAACCGAAATGTATCTTATGTGAGGCCTAAACGCATGTACAATTTATACCTAAGCAGTTTTTCTAGCAAACTGATGAAATTGTCACCTGCGTTACGGGACAAAATAGTGTCGATCGTAAAGTTGATCGGCCTATTAACAAGTACAAGTACAATGATGGAGCTATTGCTTATAACATTGACTTTTATGACGTCATCATACGTTACGTCCTCCTGGGACACTCTGAAAATCAGTTTTATAGCGTTAAAATGTACAAAACTCAATATTCAATAGTTGGTCCTGCCTTTAACCCAGCGATAGTCCCTTGATTCGAACACAAGCATTAAGTTGGCTTACTGTTACACTAAAACGGTGTTTCTATGCGATTTTGTTACGCGTTTTTTTTTGTTCATTACCATCACCACTTTATTTACCGTTTTATAAAAGCAAACGAGACTATTATGCCAGAATAGCAGACAAACATGCGTCTGCTACAAGATAACCGAAAATGACTCCATTATTTATACGCAGTTCGTCAATAATTTGGGAATGGTAATTACTTGATTGTTGCGACTGAATAATCGCATAGAACTACCCAAAAAGACTTGAGTAAGACTCACGACATTTATCACTCATCAATTCCAGAGATCCTCCACCGCGGCGACCTCTCCTCCTCCATGGAGTCCCTCGCCTACGACTCCGTGGCCTCCCCCGGCTCCGTCTCCAGCCACACGAGGACCAAACGCATGAGAACCAGCTTCAAGCACCACCAGCTGCGCACCATGAAGTCCTACTTCGCCGTCAACCAGAACCCTGACGCTAAGGACTTGAAACAGTTGGCTCAGAAGACTGGGCTTTCGAAGAGGGTTTTACAGGTATTTTTATATTCCCCATCATTGTGTAGCTTTAGATGATAGAGACATGACTAAGATCCGGATAGTTTTTGACGAGAATTGTTCAATTTGGTTGCTTTCGATGAGTAGCTTCACCTTAAAACACTTTCAGCGCCCACAATTACATCATGAAGTCGTATTTCGTCGTCAATCAGAACCCCGACGCTAAGGACTTGAAACAGTTGGCTCAGAAGACTGGGCTTTCGAAGAGGGTTTTACAAGTATTTTTATATTCCTCATCATTGTGTAGCCTAAAATGATAGAGAGACGACTAAGATCCGGATAGTTTTTGACGAGAATTGTTCAATTTGGTTGCTTTCGATGAGTAGCTTCACCTTAAAACACTTTCAGCCCCCTCAATTACATCATGAAGTCGTATTTCGTCGTCAATCAGAATCCTGACGCTAAGGACTTGAAACAGTTGGCTCAGAAGACTGGGCTTTCGAAGAGGGTTTTACAGGTATTTTTATGTTCCCCATCATTGTGTAGCTTTAGATGATAGAGACATGACTAAGATCCGGATAGTTTTTGACGAGAATTGTTCAATTTGGTTGCTTTCGATGAGTAGCTTCACCTTCAAACACTTTCAGCGCCCACAATTACATAATGAAGTCGTATGTCGTCGTAAATCAGAACTCTAACGCTAAGGACTTGAAACAGTTGGCTCAGAAGACTGGGCTTTCGAAGAGGGTTTTACAGGTATTTTTATGTTCCCCGTCATTGTGTAGCCTAAAATGATAGAGAGATGACTAAGAGCCGGATAGTTTTTGATGCGCAAGATCAGTCATATTTGGTAGAGTTAGTTGTAACAGTTCTACGAAATGCAACCAAAGAAATTAGTCGGTCATCCCTACAATTTTATTCTAAGAACGAAATATGGTTTCAAAGAACAGGCACAACTCCAGGACCGGAGAATGGCCGAAATAATGCTCATGTTTCGGTTAAAAATCTTCATCTCAGTGCTCGGTTTCAATAAAAGTCTGCATCATGGTAAAGACGCTGTATAAATATGAGAAACTAACGACTTAAAAATGATTGGGGGTGTATGAATATTATCTTGTTTAAAAAAACTTATTTAAAATAATTATATTTTGTACTTTTATAATAACTTTTACGCCGATTACCAGTGTCGTAAAAAAATACAAAAAGTTTCCCGTACCGGGAATCGAACCCGAGCCTCCTGGGTGAAAGCCAGGTATCCTAGCCACTAGACCATACGGGATTGTTAATTGACGGTTGAAATTACCATTCTTACCCGTGTAAGAATACGCACATGTTTTTCGTAAAAGTAAAAAATATTTACAAATCGATTCAAATCGTACATACTTAAAAAAAAAACAAACTATCAAACTTACCTGTTTTAAATCTAAAATTGACCCTTCTGGAATTGTACCGAGGATGCTGGCGGTATTACCTCGCTGTATCCCTATATTGATACGCTGTGCTCTTTTGATGTCTTGTAGCATTTATGTAAATGTCATATTAGATGTCACACCGCTTGCGTGGCGTGCACGTACGTGTGACGTGTAAGCGGTGTGTCATCTACTATGACATATCCGACGCTACAACGCGCACACGCATCCAGTGTTGTTCAGCCTTTAGTATTGAGTTACAGCATCCAGTTGTTTCGCGATTTCGGCATTTCATTTCTGTGCTGTGCTCCATAAACCAGGGATCGGAACCGGTTTTTTTAAAAAAACCTCGAAATAACCCTATATTTTAAAATTATTTATAATCTTTATGTAGTATTCAAAGTTTTATGTAATTAACAACATCTTATTACCAAGGAGCGGAATTTTCATAGCGAAAATCTAACTGTCAGAGGGATTGACCAAACTATTCTACCGACTTATCGATGTTAAGGAATAATCCATTACCAACTAAAAGATTTTTCTGTAAAATTTGACCTCTTAGATATTTAAGTAACTTGAATTTCGATATTAAAATAAATCATGACAGCGTTACATATGCTATTTATGTCACAGAACAAAAAATAACGTAGAAGCGGCTTATACCCCCTTATACCCCGATTCTCGAGAGAACCGATGTCGCCACACTCACACTGGCGCAAACATGCACACAGAAGTATCTGAAAGCTTATTGGTTATAAAATCTTATACAAAAATAAACTTTATTTCGAATGCGACAAAAGCAAAATTATACTACTCGTTTTATTACTTACGACGTTTCGCTTGCTACTACTAACTTGCAAAGAGAGTGTTGCCATCTAGCGTCGAGTAGCATAAGTCTGTTTATAACTAAAACTCAATAGTTCAGCAACTCCCCAATAGATGGCGAATCCTTGTTCTCTTTCCCACATACGTGGCATTTCCCAAGAGTAAAAGAGATAGGCTGCTTTTTGCACGTTATGGCTAACAAGCGTCATAGTGCTGTGCAAGAGTCGGTATTATATCGATAAAATATATATAATTATATATATATGAAGTAATAGCATTGGGCGTCTAGGGAGGTAATTACGGTATTTCTAACTAGAGTGTTAGATTTTAATGAATCGAGTTAGTATTCCGCTTACCGACCGTGATGCATACAATGTTTTTCATCACACTTCTAAGCAAAAAAAATTGTTTTAAGACAAAATATTGTTAAATGACGTACCAACTTTTCTATAACTCCCTAGGGAATACTCCCGCGATGCACGCAAGCAATGGGGCTCTTACAAAGCAAGTGTGATGAAAAAGTACATTTCTTCGATTTGCTTTGGTTTTTCATCATCATCATCATATCAGCCGAAAGACGTCCACTGCTGAACATAGGCCTCCCCTAAAGATTGCCACAATGACCAGTCCTGCGCCACCCGCATCCAGCGGACTTCTGCGACCTTCACCAGGTCATCAGTCCACCTTGTGGTGGGCCTACCCACGCTACGCCTTCCGGTACGTGGCCGCCACTCAAGAACCTTCCCGCCCCAACGGCCATCGGTTCTACGCGCAATGTGCCCCGCCCACTGCCACTTCAGTTTAGCGATTCGGAGAGCTATTTCCATTGATTTAGAATATATAAGTGGATCCCCAAACAGCTCAAAAAAATTGACCCAAAAAATGGGCTGCAAAAGTAAATATTGCGGTCCTTTTGCTCCGCTATTCAGTTCTGACAGTTGACATTTGGTCACCTTACGGTATAGCATCATTATTCCTTAAACATAAAAAGTTTCTACTATTTTGCGGTGTTGTTCGCAAATTTGACAATTTTTTTATTATACTTTATTGTAAGTGAGCGTTATCAACTGAAACATGATAGAAATGACTTTTAGTGCCACTTTTCTTGGTTTTTTTGTTTGGCTCTGTGCGTCCATTTATTATTTAATGTCATTGGCTATTTCGGTTACTTTGGTTCTGCTGAGACGAGACGCAGAGAGACTCCTAGCATAGCCCTCTCCATTGCCCTTTGGGTGACTTTGAGCCTTCTTATGAGGCCCATTGTAAGCGGCCACGTTTCAGTACCGTATGTCATCACTGGCAACACACACTGATCAAAGACTTTCGTCTTCAAACACTACGGAATATTGGACTAAAATATGTGTCGTAGCTTCCCGAACGCTGCCCAACCGAGTCGGATTCGACGATTGACCTCTTTCTCGAAGTTGGACCTACCTAACTGGATAGTTTGTCCTAGGTATATATATTCGTCTACAACTTCGAGTGTAGTCTCCGATTATTACGGGAGTTGGTGCTACATGGGAATTTGATATGATTTTAGTCTTATCCATGTTCGTCCTAAGACCAACTCGCTCGGAGGCTTTACTGAGGTCAACGAGCGTAGTACTTAAGTCCTCCAAGGTCTCAGCCAAGACTACTATACTATATCTTTGGTTCTCTAGTTTGGTTTTTATGGAACTCATATTTACCCAGGGTGTAACTAAAATTAATGGTGCTTCTTTTAATGTCAAAGTGATTACTTTGACATTAAAGTAAGTAAGTAATCACTTTGACATTGAAAGGAGCACTTTTATATTATATAATTTTAGATAGCGGAGCATTTTTAAATAAAACAAATATAATAATAATATATAACAAATAATTAATTCATAACCTTTTGAATAATTAAAAACAGACAGATGGACAGTCGGGCAGATAATGATAACGATAATTTGAGAACGGCACCTTAAAATTCACACCCATAATATTATAATATTAGGATATGCTCATGCTCACAGTAAGTAAGGCTGGGATGATGATGATGACGATGACATTCGGGCGGAAATGGTGAAACTATGTTTTGGCAACGAAACCTTAATATCTACAATATTATAATATTATGATAAGCAGACCTACACTCAGCAGCTAGCAGCAAAAGGCTGAGATGATGATGATGACGATGACAGTCGGGCAGACATGGCGAAACTATAATTTGATAATAGAATCTTAACATTCACAATATTATAATATGAGGATGTGGGGATCTATACTAAGCAGTAGGTAAGGTAGTAGTCTTAGGGTGATGATGATAATGACGACAATGACAGTCGGGTGGACATAGCGAAACTATGATTTGGCAACGAAACCCTAATATCCACAATATTATAATTGGATGACATGCAGGCCTATGCTCAGCAGCTGGCAGCAAAAGATTGAGATGATGATGATGATGACGATGACAGTCAGGCGGACATGGCGAAACTATGATTTGGCCACGAAACCTTAATATCCACAATATTATAATATGATGATACGTAGGCCTACGCTCAGCAGCTGGCAGCAAAAAGTTGAGATGATGATGATGATGACGATGACAGTCGGAAACCCGATTAAATAAATAAAGATTATAGAGAACATGTTTAATTTTTTTTCACTTAATCGGCTCAAGACAACTAATGTAGGTATATCGACGAAATAAAATATCGATATCGATACCTTTTTGGACCCTTTCCTCGCATTGGCCGCTACTCAGCCTATCGTTCCGAAATTCTAGAAATTTCCATAGTTTCATGCCAAATAAAAAACGACCTTATTATTGGCATATAAAGTTGTTTCTTATTTAGTGTAGTACAAACATCTTGCGGAAGACGAAATATTTTAGAAAATATTAAAATATTAACAAATTAAGAACTTCCGGTGGTATGAAATACCTTCATTGGTGAGGTTTGACTTCTGGCTATTACTTTTACATCCCAAAACGGCACAAAAAGGCATATTTGCACATTCTTTTTCGGATTTATTCGAAAACGATCTCACGTGAGCGCGCTTAGAGAACTGACGGCCTACTGTGGTTAACTTTTGTGCAGGTAAGCCTTGCGCTGCTTACTATTGCCACACGCGCTGCGCTTACATTACGCTTCTACTGTTTTTTCTGTTTTGTGTATTTATGTAACTTAAGTTTTCATAAGTTTAAAAGAGGTCATAATGCTACATAATAATCTTTTAAGTTAGTAATGGGTTAAGTTAGTAGTCAACCCCTTTGACAGTTAGATTTTCGCTGTGGAAATTCCGCTCCTTGCTTATTACGAACGAAAAATAACTTAATTAGAACCGTTCTTTTGTATGGAGAAAAAACTGGTATATATGCCATGAACCTAAGTTTCTACACCAATCGGTACAAAATATTTATTAATTAAAAATATTCGGCAGTTTTTGCCTTAAATCTACATCATTGCTTTTAATAAATGTCAGGCTGTTAGTCTTTAGTTTAATTCTTTCTGTTCTCAGGTATGGTTCCAAAACGCCCGAGCAAAATGGCGTCGCAACATCCAACGACAGGAGTCGAACCCTGGCCACTCCATCCAGCCGCCACTCCTCATGACAGAGTCCCTGCAGACCCTGGATGAGCTACGGGTCCACACCCCACACCGACCCTTCTTAGAGTACTGACATAAAGAGCAAACTGAGGGGAGATTGGACTGAGCTTTTGATGGTTTATTGTCATGTTAAATTTTGGGAAAAGTGACGTGACAGTTAAAATGGGAACGTCTCAAGGGTACAGAAAATGACGTGGTGGGCAAAGTCTATTGTGTTTGGGGCAAAGTTGGTAAAAATTGGAACTGCCGATGTCGATTTGAAGTACATAATCTAAATTGTAGTTGATTTTTCGAAAATAGGCTTTTTAATATGGCTTATAAATATAGGAGCGGCCAGCGTGCCCAAGAATATCAAAACAGGCCTCTACTGTCACGGCATTACAGTACAATTTCCGATATTTTTGAGTACCGTGGCAGGTCCCATATATCTTAGGGCCAATACCATCGCCCACACTCTTACTCGTAGGTGTCCAATGTGACCTTATGACTTTTGTAATATGGTTCACCGATGTCCAGTTAAGAGTGCTGTTTACTTCATTCATGATGAGCAAAGTTATATCGGTTTGGGTAAAGTTGCGGGTCCTTGTGGTAATAATAAATACGTAGCCAAAATAAGAGTTTATTATGAAAAGTTTCCTAAAGGTAACAAAAAGGGAAACATCCCCGCTCAGAGTCGTTCCTGGTGCAAAGACTATCCATGGCTATTCAAAGCGGAAACGCTGCATGTGTTACGGTCACTTTTGCACCGAGAGCGACGATAGGCGGTTTATTTGCGTAGTATATTTTCTACTTTTTTGTTCCCTAAATACCTTTTCATAATATCGATTATAACAGTATCGGCTAAGTGAATTTGGGCAATGTTGTTAAACGAAATGTTTGTGATGGATGGAATGTAAAGTGAAAGTGAGAGAAAAAATCCCTACGTAAGTATTTTATAAGAAATTCAACCGAAAAAAGTATATCTTTCTTAAAAGGCTAACGTGACTTCTTTCTTTCTTGATAAATGATAATTTTTTAACATAATTAATTTTGTAATATTATACCAAAATATTTATTGTAAAGACCGATATTGGTTATTGTTATTTTTAAACTACTTGTGCTTCTTTACATAGGTATCTTATTACTCAAAAATAGGTCTTATAAAATTTATTAACAAATCTGCCCTCAGATTATACTTAAAAATTAAATTATTATTATAATTTCGGTATGTTGTTAGAAAACTAGTACATAGGGTCAACGTACCCAATTACCCATACTAGTCGCTGAACATTAGGTCAGCATTTAGGGGAGGGGGGTTATATTTAAATATCATTATCAGGAGTCCGCTGGATGCGGGTGGCGCAGGACCGGTCATTGTGGCAATCTTTGGGGGAGACCTATGTTCAGCAGTGGAGTCGTGGACGGATTGGGCACTATGCTATCGACTTATCGAGTATGGGTACGTTTATTTTATTTAGTGTTATAAATTTGATACCTACCTTGTATCAGCCTACGTATTTTAATTATTGTGTAAATAAGTGATACTAGTCATGTTATTAAGCCACCATACTAGCAAGCTGTTGTAACCGAATAGGTACAGTCGCCATCAGATATATCGAAGCGGCCAGGATGCTCACAAATATCTGACCAAGCTTCTATTGTTATAACGTTAGAGTGCATATTCAAATATTTTTAGTACCGTGGCTGATCCCATATCTGTGATGGCTTTTAAAAAATCTGTTTGTAATTGTATTATATTTTACCACTTCAAAAAGGAGGCTGTATGTGTTGTACCCACTTAGTACTTATATCTATATAATAACTTAGAAGGTGCATTTATTAGATACATAATTAAATATTCATTAAAAAATTATACCCGGATGCAAATAAGAACCAGAATATTTTTAGAGTATAGATTTAAGGATATGTATTTTTACAATGCATATGTCTAGAAAGTGCGCTTTTAAGGGTAAACTAATGCATAGGAAGGGACATGACACTACTTTGCGCAGGAATGTATTTTCATAGTACTTTTCTGCACGGTCTAGTTGGTACTGCCGAGATTATCGCTTTTTCGTGGCATAGTGCATTGTTAAATACTGTGTGATATTTGTATTGAAATGTGGGCGTTTATAAATAAAAGTGGAACACACTCCATGCGTGTCTAAGATCACCGACACTCGTACAGAACATGCCCACATTTAACACTTGTATCATAATTTTAACCTACTTAAATCGTGGCGCATTGTAAATGAAAACTTAGCTAAGTCGTAAAACTCGGCCATTTGTGTACTCAGTTAAAAACAGTTCAAAATTGAAAGATTAGGTTGCTAAAAGCAATGACACCGAATTTTAATTACCTATTAGATACATCAATTTTTATGTATACACAAATCGTTTAGTATTTGAATCTCTGGGTCTGGCAATATAATATTATGTAGCACAAATAAAAATGCATAACATACCATGATTATAAAATAGAACCGGAACTTAAAAAGAAGCTAAGCCACAAATTAAGAACATAGGAACTAATTTTACTTCGTAATTATGTAATACTCTAAAAAGGAATTTATAGATGTAGACACTATATATAGTGACCTAGATCCTCATTATAATATTGTAAATAATATACACCTCGTAAATAAACGGTAGTCACATATATGTGGTTGACTGTATTGTTCAGTGCATGTGGATGTAATTGGTGAGATTAATTTAGTTTTTTTTTATTCTTAAGTTTTGTTTGTTGTTTACGATTCCCCATAGATGTCGTTGTTACCAATTCAGAGTAATTACTGGATAGGGATCATATAAGAAATCTACAGTATTCCACTCTTTGATATTCGTCAAATAATATTTCTATGTAAAATCCAAACTTTATGTTGGATACTTAACCTAGATCTTCCTAATGATTTCCGTAAATTTTTCGTCGGCAAAGTTGACTATTTAAATGGGCAAAGTTGGACTAAATCATTTCTCAGTTATAGAGTAGAGCTTTTTCACTTTTAGATACACCCAATTTTCGTGAAATTACCTGAAACTTTAATTTTTGACAAGTCTGTAACGAAAATTAAGCACAAAGCAAATTTCAATAACACTGTTCTGGTGTTAATTTTATAAACTTGAAGCGATATTGGAATATGAAAACTTAATTTCCTAAAGGTACCAACCGTACTTAATTGTTGCTACGAATCTGACTTCAATTAGGATATTTAATTATCACGCTAATTGGGTGTTCCTAAAAGTGAAAATGCCCAGTAGCGGCGTAATATAAGAAAAAAATAATCGAAATCCAAAACAATATTGATTTTAATATAAGTGATTCAAAACTTGATTATTCAACGCCCCTGTACGTTGTCTTCTGCCCTGTACATGTAAGTCTCTAAAAATGCAAGTGTCAACTATTGGGCAGTGCAGGTGATTGAATGTCAACGATTGGACAGGGCGTGTTCACCACTGGTGTTTTCGTTATTACTTCCACATTGCATGGACTAATTAGACAGTAGTTTTAGATTTACGGATACCTATTTATACATGAAAGTTTAATATATTGATGCAATAATTATGCTTGTTTTATTTAACAGTTTTGTTCCATTTAAGATATAGGTGCAGGAAAAACAAAATTAAAAAATAAATCGTGATATATGAGGTGTTTTCTTGTATTGGAGAGTTGACGTCAAAATATTGTGTAAGTATGTCAGTACTACATTTCCCCAATCGAAATAAGTAATTAATCGAATTCCCACTAATTTTGTCACAGCCTGTAGTACATAACTAAGTTTGAAGCATCTCCCTGCAAATACCGATATCCTAGGTTCGAATGTCATCATAATCATGGTTGATTTGTATACGATATTATTTTAAATTATTTAATTTACCATTTGAAAAGTATTAGCACTCTATACATATAGTCTATATATCTAGTGGCGACCTGGCGACTATACACAAGCCCCAATTAAGTCTTGACTTTTCGTTTTGACAGAGTTTAATATAAACTGACTGACATCCGTTCGCCAGGAGAACAGAAAATTAATGTTTTTCTAACCAGGCAAAGTTAAACATGATAGGGCAAAGTTATAAAAAAACAGTAGCTAAATAGTGAGCTTCATTGTCAATATTTCGACTTTTTTAACGATCTACAAGCTCATTAGTTTTCCCGCGAATCGGTAGCAAAATGCTTATTAAAATATCGACGCGATATCATCGCGTCCGGTATTTTAATAAGTTCCAGGATATATCGAACGCTAGTCGATAGAGACGTGGGTCGTTTAGACCAATCAACAAAGAAATACTATTATACTTAGTAGCGCTTGTGGTTTATGGTAAGAGATCGGATTTTTGTGCGACATCTCATACTAAAATGTCATCAAAATGACGTAAGTCACTAAAAGTGCATTCAGACCAAACGAGCATTCGCTATTCTATCCCCCACTCTAAAAATCAACTTTCAAATCAACGAATCACGTTTTGTGTAACGATCGAATTTCGTAGAGGTGGGGGTTAGAATAGCGAATGCTCGTTTGGTCTGTATGCACCTTTTAGAATGCCGCAAATCCATCCGATCTCTGTTAATGGTAGAGCGGTAAAACGCACGGCTTCTATGCAGCGTCCGTACGGTTCAATCCCCAGCTCGTACCAATTTTTTTTTAAACTTATGTACATAATATCATTTGATATTCACAAGTGCTCTGTAGAAGTTTACAATACGAAATCACTCGCGATCAGATATAGCGGAGCCGCCAGGGTGCTTGCAAACATCTGACTCATCTGAGTGCTTAGACAAGTTGCCAATCGCGAACGCTTAATCGTCAATCGTAAACGAAAGGCAGTTAACTGTCTTTGTCGCACTAATATGAAAGAGTGACAGAGAGGGACAACTACGATACGCTACTAAGCGTTAGCGATTGGCAACTTGGCTCAGCATCCAGTAGGCATCTATTGTCATGCGTTAGAATGCTTGTTCAGATATTTTTGAGCACTGTGCCCCTCCAATATACAGGGCGTCCAAAGTTATGGAACATGAAGGGGAAGTACCTTAAATATCGTAGATAGGATATTTTGCTGAAAGAAGACTTTATTTTATTTTGAAAATTAAATAATACTGCATTAAAAAAAATCCAAAAAATTTGCTATTTCTAAGCATCGAACCTACTTTAATACGAAAAAAATGTTTTCGTAAATTTATGATGTCATTCGAAGGAATGGATAAAAAATAACAATTTTTCTTAAGAAACATAGTATCTAATCTAAAACTAAAAGAGTAACCAATCAAGTTTGGTTCAAAATTGGCAAAAAATGTAACAGGTTCGATTTCCGGGTGAAGCATAGAGGTGTGCGCCGGCATAGAAAACGTCGGCGGCGGCGCGCCGCATAATTTTGCCGGCGTGGCGGCGCCACGCCGGCGTCAAGGCCACTTTGTTCACCTAGGTCGCCTTTTATAAAGTTACAATTTACAAATTTGCTGTTTCCCTCTCTTTCTAGCCAATATGTGCGTGCGTAGAGAGGCAAACAGCGAAATTGTAAAATGTAACTTTATAAAACGCGACCCTGTACGTTCGTATGGATGAGAAGGTATTAAAAACCTAGATATAGTTTAGGACAAGTTCATTATTAAAAAATAAACTCGAAACAAAGTTTTAGATTGCAATTGTCATAATTATCGTGTACGAAAATTATTTTATTAACTTGCACGGGATCGAGTTGTGAGATTTTGTCTACACATCTACAGATTCCCAATACTCCACATTCCCAGTTGTACAGATTCCTAATACTACAGATAAGAGTTTATACTACACATATTGTCAATACTATGCATTCCAGATTATACACATTCCCAATAACCAATAATATGGATAATCCCACAATGTCGTAACAGATGTGCTAACCATAGAAAAATTCAACTGTGAAAGACTCTGGTTGTCACGGGATTCGAACCCGCTTCCTCTGGATTACCGGTCCAACGTGCTTCCAATTACACCAGACGACCTTCCGTCGATCACAGCGAATTTTTCCAATGGTTATTGTGAATCTAATCACTAGCGACATCTGTACGTTATGTTTGGAAGGTACTACAACCTTAAGCCACACTCCTAAGACGTATGCCTCACATAATACGGATTTCGAATGCTAAAAATACCCAACACTATAGGTTCCCAATACTACAAATTCCCAATAGGTACTGCAGATTTCAAATACTACAGATACCCAGCTTTACTACCTCTTTATAGTACCGTTATCGCCCACACTGCAAATCATACATCGGTGTATAATAGTGTGTAATACACACGAAAATATTTTATTTTTTCATATCAAATCTATTTTTGCATCGCGCATGTTGGTATGTTTTGCTTTGTAGTACTTTGCAATTTGTGTGACGTTATGGCAGACACTTAAATTAATAGAATAAGTTAATAGACATTAATTCTCATTAAACCTCCTATAGTGGCCTAACGTAGATAATGAAAAAACATCCATCTTCATCATCAGCCTATCGCAGTCCACTGCTGGACATAGGCCTCCCCAATTTCACGCCACCGTTTTTGATCTTTGGCTGCTCGCATCCAGCTCTTGAGAGCCATCCCAAATCGTTGCTCGCCTTGCCTGAGAGTGTCCTACACGACGCTTGCCGAGGCCCGGTCTCCACTCAAGAACTCGTTTACCCCAACAGTTGTCGGTTCTACGGCTAATATGGCCAACCCACTGCCACTTCAGCTTGCTAATACGGTGGGCCATATCGATCACTTTGGTTCTCTGCCGGATAACCTCATTTCTGATTCGATCTTGCAGAGAGACGCCGATAGCCCTTTCCATAGCTCGCGGAGCGATCTTGAACTTGTGGACCAGCCGTACCGTCAGTGTCCACGTTTCGACTCCGTACGTCATCACGGGTAGGACGCACTCATTAAGATTTTGTAATGTAATGAAAAAAAAAACAAAGCTAATAATACCTAGGATTATAAGCCTAAAAGCGGTCAATAAGACCTAAATTACGACTTACGAGCAAGTGTGTTAAAAAAAGCATTACAGTTGGGAATCAGTAGACGTTTATATCATGTCTAGAGAATATGGAATCTGTCGACATTGGAATTCGTAGGCATGGTAATCTGTACTATCTGTAGAGTTAGGAATATGTAATATTGAAAATCTGTAGACATGGGAAACCGTAATATTGCAATAAGTAATAAAGTATTGGGATTCTGTAAGTTTGTAAATCTGAAGTACTGGGAATGTGTAGATTTGGAATTGGAATCCCGTAAAAGGTACAACTGGGAACAATTCTGCCCGAGTAGTGTGTTTTTTTTCGTACGTATAAATCTCCTTTAGGCCTGAAAATCTGCAATCCAGAAGTGCTGCGCATACAATCTTTTCGGTCAGAGAGAACCGCTTGTCGATATTCGCAAGCATATGTTGTTTAATGTCAATTTGATCAGCGTGGCGCGTAATTTAAATGATTTTATTCCGCAAAATTTTTGTCGCGGCGTGAATTTTGAAAACCTCGGCGGCGGCGGCGGCGTGGGTCCCGCGGCGCGGCGCCGCCGCGCCGGCGTGGCGCACACCTCTAGAAGCAAGTAATTTTTTGAAAACCTTTGAATGCACTATTACTTAATTTTAAAAAAATACATTAATTCTTCTTTCAGCAAAATACACTATCTACGATATTTTTTAAGGTAGGTACTTCCCTTTCATGTCCCATAACTTTGGGACGCCCTGTATATGATGGACTGTTCAAAAGAGGTCCTCTTCAAGGAATATAAGCATTTTAGCTAAAAAAAGTGATCTGGATCCAATTAGAGAATATCTGGAGAACATAATGTTTAGTTTGACAGCTGTCTTTGTGGAATTTAAATTAAGAATTATATCGTTATTTCGTATAGATTGCGATCTAGTTATTTCAAAGTAGGCTGGGAATGATACGCCTTGTATAAAAAGTAATATTAAGTAGATAGTCTGTTTGTTAAGTAAAAATTGTACTAATGTACAGTATGGACACACTTGGGTAGTCAGTCGTACTGTAATAGGTATGAAGTGTAGTGCGGCCCGACCGCGAACTACGAAATCGGGGATTTGTCTCTGTCACTGCAATGGAGGCGTCTTTAGAGTGACAAGAGACGCAACCCCGAAATATACGAACTCGAGTGTAAGTTGATTGAAGTTATTTTTAAAATATACGTAATGATCATTCCCCTCTCCCTTGATCTCCGAAACTGCTTGGCATAAGATTTTGCAAAACTTACAGAAAATAATATACAGGAAAATAAATTATTTTAGGATTGACAAAAGCGCCATCTACTATTGGGTACGTGAACCACATGCACATTTTAGCTTCCGTCAGGTGAAACCTTGTTCTAGCTCGTAGTAGTCACCAATAATAAACATAGATGGCAGTAGTATCTCCCTACCCAACTTGCATTTAATCGTCACTTATTAGTTAAAAACTTGACTTGTTTTTCATATATTATTAAATAATAATTGTAATTTTGTACGCGAGTTACACGCACATCATCACAGTATTATCTCTACGGTAGATACCCACTCTGACACGTACCGTAATAGTATCGCTCTCGAAAAGTAGATGGCGTTAACATAAAATTGAAACAACGAAAAAGTTTTATTAATACTTATGCTACTCGGCCACTTGTGATAATAGTATCGCTGTACAGCAACAGATGGCGCTAAAATAAACTTGAAACCACATTGTAAAACTTTTATTAAAACTTATGAATAACGATAATACAGCTAAATGTAAGTTATATAACGTTATTGGTGCATGGTTGCTGTATATAGTTGAGGCAGAAGCCGCGGTTGGCGATGTCGAGAGGGGCTTCCACGTTGTCGGTGTGGAACCAAAGGCGGAAGGGTTTCACAGTACCTAGGAATTTAGAGAAATCTCTAGTATTATTTTATTTCATACATTTGTCCGCCGGCGCCGTGTGGTGACGGCAGTAAGAATACATTTGTCACCACCCCAACTCCTCCTGCGGGTCTCGTAAGAGTCGACTAAGGGATTGAAGTGTCACTGACCATTATTTGATAAAGGATTGATGATGGGCAGCAGCGTCATCATAGTGGACACATTACTGCCCAGCGTGGTGATTATGGGCATTTACCTCCTAATGCGTTTATACGCATAGTTAATAGGAGAGGCCTACGTCCAGCAGTGGACTATCATAGGCTGACGATGTGCTTGTGATTTGTCCGCGAGTATTGCGTTTCGCCCACCACAGCACTGAGAGCGGAGCAGAGTCATTAATGGCTTCGTTAATCGTTTAACTAGTGATGTTCAATTCTCAGTAAATTTCCCACCACAGTACCTAATGAAAGTAATGAAAGTGACCATTTTATCGTCCGTTTACTTACTTATGAATCTTATGATCCAAGTTTAACCCTTAAATGCATAGTGATGTCTATATGCAATTATGCATCAAGTATTCTAGGCTCTATTGACAATATGTCAGAATTAAAATTTGAATAAATCTTTGTCAAGGTCATGCATTTAAGGGTTAAGTGTATTTTGATATCGTCGGGGATAGTCAATACCGCGTAAATACCAAATAACCAATACCCCGACGATATCAATATACATATAATAACAGTAAAATTCGCACAATTAATAAATAAACACGTTAGAAATGTGTCACTTAGGTACATTACTCGTACACCTTGCGTGGAATTGCCGAAACGGTGTAAACGGCTAGGTTTCAGAGATAATCAAACTATTTAAAAAGTTCTTCGTCTTATAATCTGATCAAGAATCTCTGTCAGTAGAAAAAAAATCAGAAAATATAAGTGTGAAGAGAACTTTAGTATACCTACCGATTTTTTTGTGACAGAGACAGTGAGGCAGAGTTTTTTTCTCCTATTATGACCATAACTATTCATTGAATAATTCATGTCATCAAATGATCAGCCTATCTCAGTTCACTGCTGGACGTAGGCCTCTCCTACTAATTATGCGTACAGACGCATTAGGAGGTAAATGCCCACAATCGCCACGCTGGGCAAGCGGATTGACGATCGCAGTTATGTGTCCACTATGATGACGCTGCTGCCCGTCA
The DNA here is from genome assembly GCA_025490895.1 of Thaumatotibia leucotreta. Classification (NCBI taxonomy): domain Eukaryota; kingdom Metazoa; phylum Arthropoda; class Insecta; order Lepidoptera; family Tortricidae; genus Thaumatotibia; species Thaumatotibia leucotreta. The sequence goes on along the minus strand of JALPQI010001092.1, from coordinate 20,906 downwards.
TCAATGAAATCAAAGAATGGTCAGTGACACTTCATCTTACGACTCCCGCGGGAAGAGTTGGGGTGGTGACAAATGTATTCTTACTGCCGTCACCACACGGCACATTCATGTAGAATTCATGTAAAAAATGCTTATGTTAATGTTAAAAAAAAGTAGGGACGCAATAAAAAAGTTACCAATCTTAAAAAAAAAAGTCTTACTCATGACGGTGGAGGCTTGCATGGACAGTTCTGCTGAGAAGGTGCCCCCACAAATGCGGTCCGTACACAGCGCTTGAGCCGGCTGAAAACAACCAGTCTATTATGAGTACCGTAAAAAGGGGTAAATATGAATGACGGGGTAAATAGGAAGGTAGAGTAAACTGGTCTGTTAGCCCAGGACAAACAGTACAGCTTAGAATAACACATATGAAAAAGTTTGCTGTTGACAAACACCAGCCAAAAGCATGTCGAGCCATGCTTAATGTAGATATCTATATTATTAGCAGAGATCTGTGAAACGGGCGTGATTGAATATCTTGACCGTTTCAACCAACTAATTTTGAAAGCATCATTTTTGCCGCAAGTTTCTATTCGTTACAATGTGCTACTTTGTCATATGAAGGAGGCACGGTACCTTATACAAATGACGAAGTATAACATTTATACGATTAGAAACTTCGACAAAAATGATGCCACCAAAATTAGGCGGTTGAAACGCTCAGATATTCACCCGCGTAATTGTTCGCAATAGTACGTACATGACAACAAAGTTGAATAAATAATTAACCAATAATCGTTTTCTGAAAATTACGTATTTGATACAGTTAACTATGTGAATAGTCACTCTATCATCCCAGATTTAGGATGGACACAAATGTTTTCTTAAAGCCTCTAAAACGATGCTGTTGTGGCATGGCAGTGGCCCTATTTCTGCGACCATAATATTATATATGTGTGTGTCCCATTATTGGTGTGCGGGCAAAAAACGCACCCATTAACCCGGCTACAGGATCGATAGAGTCTCCTTCTCTATCCGATCACTGTAGTAACTCCTGTCCGGCGCGTCCAAGTCGCGGGGGTGGGCGCCGCTCTTCCCAGTAGGCCGGGAGGAGTCGGTGGCAGAGTTCGGCAGGGACCCAGTTTTGCGGGGTATAACGCAGAGCCCGAGCCCAGGGTTACGGGTGAAGACCTCAACGGTATCATCGGCGGAGAAGATGGACTTCGGTACGGCGTGTGATAGCGGACGGGGCAACGGTTTGGAGTACCGCAGGCGACAGTAGGGTTCAACCTGAACAAGTCGGCAGCTCCTGCAACCTATTCGGCTCCGCACGTAATGACTCGTTTCATTCCTGGGGATTCAGCCGACGTGGTCGAGAGGGGGTCATGAATTCTGGGCAGGTTCGTGTCACCTTATCTTATCGTCCCAGGCGATGCAACGTCTGTGGAGAGGGCACTCCACCTGCACCTGAAAAAGGTGTGGAAACAACACGGGGAGTCGCAGTCACCGGTGATAAGTCTGCGCTAATGGACGTCTGCGCGGACGCCAGGGGTGACTCTCGTCGGTGGGATAGTCCATCGTGACTAATTGACCAGTTATCGCCCGCCTCAAGCTGGGCAGCCCCCGGCCAATAAGGTACCGGTTCGTCCCTCGCCTTGCGCTTCTATGGGTGTGTGAAGCACCAGGCATGTCACAGTGTCTGTAGCAATGGTGAGCATATTAGTCACCTAGCAACAAGAATAAGAAAGTTAACATTAAATCCACAAATCATCCTATAACACGGTTTGCCACTTGGAATGTGAGAACAATGCTACCTGGAAATTATGATCCACACGTCGATGTCCCACAACTGCGCAAAACGACAATCATTGACAGAGAGCTAAAACGCATGCGTATAGATATCGTCGCATTGCAGGAGACTCGTTTAGCTGGCGAGGGCAGTCTACGTGAATCCAATTACACCTTCTTTTGGAAGGGAAAGGACCCGGGTGAAAGACGCGAATATGGCGTTGGTTTTGCAGTTCATAATAGACTGCTCTCTTGTGTTGAATCCCCAATTAGTGTTTCGGAGCGTCTAATGTCTCTGCTTTTAACAATTGCATCGGGTCCAGTGACGTTAATTTCAGCTTACGCGCCTACCCTAAAGGCCACTCCAGAAGTAAAGGATTGTTTCTACGAAGAGTTACGAGGCTGCCTTGAAAAAGTTAGAAGATCTGACAAGCTTATACTTCTGGGTGACTTTAACGCGAGAATCGGTAGTGCTTATCAGAACTGGCCAGATACAATGGGATCGCATGGAATTGGAAACATGAACGATAACGGTCAACGGCTCATGGAATTATGCGCATCCTATTCCCTTTGCGTCACTAATACCTACTTCCACCACAAGCCAATTCATAAAGTGTCATGGAAACATCCACGCTCAGGACACTGGCATCAAATCGACTTTGTAATAACCAAGAGATGCAACCTCAGGGACATTCTTAACGTCCGTACCTATCACAGTGCAGATTGTGACACTGACCACTCTCTAGTAATGGCTAAGATCCGTCTATTACCTAAAAAGATTCACTCTTCAATGAAAAGCTGTCGTAAACGTGTCTTGAGTACAAAGAATATGCTTGATTGTCATCTGAACAAAGAGTTTAGTAAAAAACTGGAGTCTGAACTAACACCTGAGTTATTGCAAAGCGATGAGAGTGCTGAAGAGATGTGGTCACACATCAAGGAAGTATTGACACGGACGGCCACGGAAATATTTGGTAGGGAGCGTAAGGCAGAATCCGATTGGTTTGCCACATATGAGCAGGATATTCGACCCTACATCGAGCGGAAAAGAACCGCCCTGACGGAAGTACTTAGCAACCCTACAGATAAGCGTAAACAATCTGCTTATAAAGCTGCAAAGGCGGACTTACAGCGGTCCTCCCGTCATTTTGCCAATTTGTTCTGGGTAAATCTATGTAGGTCAATCCAGCATTGTCGAGATACAGGAGACTTCCGGGGCATGTATAACGGAATTAAACTGGCAACAGGACCAACTATCAGGAAACGGGCCACGATTAAAAACATTAATGGCGATCCTATAACAGACCGAGATGAAGTGTTAAGGAGATGGGAGCAGCATTACTCAAGCTTGTACACTGAAGAGGTCAACATAAGTGCAGCTGCGCTCGTCAGCTTTCCTTCCTTCCCGATCGCAGTTGAGTTAGATATTCCTCCTTCTCCAGAAGAACTTGACACGGCGCTGAGTAGTCTAAAGCTAGGCAAAAGCACTGGCCGTGATAACTTACCGGCTGAACTTATTCGTCTTGGATGTGTCACACGCTCCCTGTACGCTCTTCTTCAGCGTTGTTGGATTGGAGGCACGGTGCCGCAGGACATGAGGGATGCAGACATCATCACCTTATACAAAGGAAAAGGTGACCGTGGGGACTGCAATAATTACAGAGGCATATCCTTACTGAGCATTGCTGGTAAAGCATTTGCGAAGGTGGTCTTGAAGAGACTTGAGATCTTAGCATTGCGCATTTACCCTGATACTCAGTGTGGGTTTCGCGCCGGACGATCTACAAACGACATGATTTTCACTCTCCGTCAACTCCAGGAAAAGTGCCGCGAGCATCGCATCCCACTATACATGGCCTTCATAGATCTGAATAAGGCGTTCGACACGGTAAGCCGGAGTGGTCTATACGAAGTGCTGTGTAGGATCGGATGTCCGCCTACCCTACTATCACTAGTAAAATCCTTTCACGATAACATGCGTGCTTCTGTAGTGTTTGATGGTGAAACGTCGGACAACTTCGGAGTCAATCGTGGAGTAAGGCAGGGCTGCGTGCTCGCGCCCACTCTTTTTGGAATTTTCTTCTCGGCCTTACTTCTTGTAGCATTCAGGGATTGCGACGTCGGTGTGCATTTGCATACTAGGAAGGATGGTCGACTTTTTAGTGTCAACCGTTTAAAGGCAACTGCAAAACGCAAAGACTTAATTGCCAGAGAGCTCCTGTACGCAGATGACGCGGCTTTTGTTGCTCACTCGGAGGAGGACCTTCAGTTGCTGATAAACAAGTTCAGCCATGCTTGCCAGCTATTTTCTATGAGCGTCAATCCCAAAAAAACTGTGGTCATGGTTCAAGGGACGGATAGATCACCTTGCATTATGCTTAATGGTTCTCCTTTGCAAGTAGTTGACCACTTTTGTTATCTCGGGTCCACAACAACATCTGCGCTCTCTAATGGAAAAGAAATAGCTTCTCGCATTGGTAAGGCTTCGACAACATTTGGGCGACTTCACACTCGCGTCTGGAGGAACGACAAGCTAACCATAGCAACCAAAGTTCTTGTGTACCAATCATGCGTACTCAGTGCACTTTTATACGCATCGGAGACATGGACTACCTACTCTGCACAGGAACGCCAGCTGAACGCTTTCCACATGCGTTGCCTGAGGTTCATTTTGGGAGTGACCTGGAAGGACAAGATGACGAATGCAGCAGTTCTCGCAAAAGCTGGCATATCCAGCATTACAGCGATCCTCAAACAGAGGAGACTGCGGTGGCTGGGACATGTACACCGTATGGACCCAGGAAGATTACCTCGCCAAGTGATGATGGGCCAAATAGCATACGCAAAAAGACCTGTGGGACGCCCGATGTTAAGATTTAAGGATTCCTGCAAGCGTGATATGGTTTGCTTTGGCATCAGTACTGCCGACTGGGAAGAACGTGCAGAAATGAGACCTGAGTGGCGTAGAGACCTCAGCACAGGAATAAAGAAGCACGACCAAGTGTGGCTGGAAAAACTGCAACAAAAAAGAGACAAACGCCATCAAGCCAGTAGTATAGCCTCACCCCCAGACTCACAATACGCATGCGACTTATGCGGCAAAAAGTGTCGCGCAGCGATAGGCTTGTACAGCCATAAGCGCAAGACACAAAAGTACAAGACGTAAAAATAATAACTAACACAGCGTTGTAACAATCATCCGTCAGGGATGCTGTGGCCATTGATGATGAATATTATATAACATGGACGTCTAACGCCAGCTCAAAAATGCCCCCGAAAACAATTGTTCAATTGTACCAAGATGGACAGGACACAGCGCTTTTCTTAACACAGCGCATATTTGGCGCAATATCTTTGAAAAATGTTTATAGAAAATAGCCAATCAAAACTTTGATGGACCAATCAAACTATTTTTAAATGGCGGTTTAAGTTTTTATAGGTTGACTATGAAATTTATTACCGTGATGAGAAGAGAGGAGAGGGTGATACTTGTTAACTAAAATTTAGGACTGTTCTTGAAAGGCAGTTTAGTATGACGTGCGGTTTCCATGTTTTATTTGTTCGTAGCCCTATTTCTACCAAAACTTTATGAACCCTGACCTATATCCCTAAAATACGTTTCAATGCTTCAGTGCTATCGACAGAGCAATCTGTTTCACCTAGATTTGCTCCTGGCGCGTCCTGTGTTCCTGGTACCATCGCCTATTTATAGAGTCCCTCGAATTGCACAAAAAGTGCAACAAAACTATCATGACCACAGATAAAATATCATGACTGTTTCGAATACACATATCTCTAGGGCTTCCAAATGTTTGAAAGTTTCAAAGTACCTATTCGATTATTCTGTTTTTTTTATTTTTTATTTTGTGATACTTGAATACTCGAATTGTCTTATTTATGAATAACATAAAAAAATTGCGGGTAAATTACTTTGATTGCTTTTTCTTTATGTAATCGAAGCGAGCAGACGTATTTATTGCCTGGTGGTAAGCGAGCGTCGTCGCCCATGGACACCCACAACACCCGTGGTATTACAACAAACACGTCAGAAACTAATGTTGGCCTGCCTGCTTTTTGATACAATACACACACACACACCAAACTATTTATACAAAAAACTTGTTTGGGCAACAAACAGGAGTTGTCACTCGGTGAGAGTCCCGCGTCATCAGATGCTGCAGTCTCACAGATACCGTGCTGCTGCATTTCGAGGGAGTTTTAGGTACCAAGCTACTAAATGTTGGAACGATATACCTCCTCCAATACGAACATTGAACAGCAAACCTAATTTCAAATTAAAATTACGCCAGCATTTATTAGAAATACAAAAAAAAAGTACCTAAACACTCCAGTATTTATCCAGTCATTCGCATATATATATATATTTCTTCCTCTTTATACGCGCTAAATACGAATATCTACTTGTTCAGTTAAATAGTAACTTCCTATCAGTTTTAGACAATCACACATACTTTATATCTATTTCTTATCTTATTAACCACTCAATACAATAATAATACGCATACACACTTACTTATAATTATGAACATAGCACAATAACTAATTTACACAATCTTTCCTTTTTCTATTTATTTACAATTTTCAACACGTTTATTTATATTTCTGCGTTAGTACGGATGGATATACATAGACTTGCGCTGCACTAGTCGTCTTTGCACTAGTGTAGATTTAGTGGTTCTGACGGAAGATCAGCGCTGTGGACTCTCGAGTCTACAGCACGTATGCTGAGTCAGCGCCAATTCTATACCACGACACATGACTCTTGCGCAAATAAACTATAGGTTAACTTAATTCATAAGTTTCAATGTTATGTATTTATTTTGTTTAGTTTTTGTTTTCCTTTTTTGTGTTTGTATCACTGCGAATGTAAGTTGTGGTTTGAATAAAGTTTTTATCTATCTATCTATCTATCTACAAGGGCGTTGCCGACCTTTAAGATGGGAATACCTTACGCTCTTTTCGGGAAGGTTTGAAGATCGTAACGGTTCGGAAAAACTGCTTGCGACAAATCATTCCAGAGTTTCGCTGTGCGAGGCAGGAAATTTCTAGAAAAACGCATAGTTGAGGACTGCCAAACTGATTTGCATATTTACGTAAATTATTTAACAAAGACTCATTCTCCTTCTCCTACAGTAACCAAAAATAATTAATAGTACATTGTGCATCAAGGGAGGTAAGTACAGAATTACTAACGAGAGTGTTAAAAGCCCGACGCCATTAGGCAGAGGTCTTTTATGACTCGAGTTAGTATTCCGCTTACCGACCGTGATGCATACAATGTTTTTCATCACACTTGCCAACAAAAAAATAAGTTTTAAGAAATAACATTATCAAATGACGTATTGACATTTCTATTACTCCCTAGGGAATTTCACTTTTCTATTACTCCCGCTGCGCGCGCAAACAATGGCGCGCTTAGACAGCAAGTGTGATGAAAAGTAGATTATTACCTTAGGTAGGTATATTCTAACTATCCGCTTCGTTCAAGGGATACCTTGTTTTAATAGGGGATACCAACATTTCATGAACATTCGTGATATATCCACCAATAGTTTTCGTATACAACAATGCAGCAACAACTTTGTTGTCATTTCAAAGGAATTAAATAAAATCGAATATTTGAATAAATCATGCCGTATTATTCGAATGCAGAAGTGGAGAAGTTTTTGAATATTCGAATTGTAAGCCCTAAATCGATCATGTGCTAAGTACCTAAGCCTAGTATTGTTTATTATAGCCACTGCCATAAGCCATAGCTAATAGTAATAACTAATACATAACTCACAAGTTTACGCAAATGTTAGTGTTATTTATTATTACAAAATAAAAATGTGGACTTTGCATCTTTATTAACTGTCCGAACTACCTAGAGAATAAAATAAACAAGTAACTAGAAAACTTTCGGCACATGCGTACAATGCACTTTAACATGCACTTGCAACTATTGATTTTCCGTCCGCCATGTTCGTATAACCTCAAACAAAGATGAAAATTCGTATTTTCATTGCTTTAACTAGTCTAGAACTGTATTTTTGCACTTGGTATAGCAATTCCTAATACTGTTAGTCAATTTAGGATATTTTTCCGTTGTAAATTGTGCCGTTTGGTTGGATGGGATTATTCCTAGGTGGTTCTGATTGCCTGGTACTTTTTTCTCAGGTCGGCTTTTGGGTGGATTGGGCAGTTAACCCATGCGCATGTCTGATTCGTAGAAAAAAGTAAAAAACAAAACTTTTCTGTCACAAATAATTTAAGTTTCTTTACAAGCTCTTTATTGCTGACTGATTTCTTTAGTCATTTGATTTCATCCAGTTTAACGAGTCAAACCTAGACTTAACTCGTTGCTAGCAACGCACTAACGAGAACTTTCTGAAATTGAAAATATTCTCATGTAGTTCTTGGCATCGTCCTTCGTATATTCATTGCTAAGACTTAGGGCCAATTTCTATGGCACTAGATGAGTTATATGGTCGCCAGTGTTTAATTAAAAACCCCAGAATTAATTCAGGAATCAGAAGAAAATTACAAAGCATGGTTAAAAAAGCTGTCATTATTTTTCATAGAGATTTAATTTTTTCATAGCTTTTAGTCGCAAATGAAATATACGCTAAATCTAGATCTTATGTAACAAATGTAGTCAGTAAAAATGTGTTTATAAAAAAAAATAAACCTTTATTAGGCATGCGCAAAAATAACCTCAAAAGAGGGGTTCACATTCACAAGTCTAGCTGTGAAAGAGTACTAGGAGATCATATGCCGTCATGAGTACTTTTATTATACTACGAATAATAAAAAAGGCGGCAAATTCAGATACTTCTATGATTATAGCTTTGCGTAAGTTTGTTTGAATTTGCGGCTTTTTTTAATCGACATCAAAAAAGAAGGAGCTTCTCAATTCCACAGTTTTTTTCTACTGATTAGGGTGAATAGCTAGTGACTGGACACCTTACATAGAAATGAACTCTTATGTGCTCATAATTAGAATTCATTTTAACACGATGTGTCATATCAATATCAATCACTCTCCCTCTTCAAAAATGATAAACTATAAGCATATAGAGTTCGTTTTTCTATGAGGTGTCCAGTTACTGGAAAGTGACCAATTACTAGCAATCTACCCTAATTGGTTGGCCAGGTCAGACCATAGTTACAATTTTTCCAAGGGGTCTAATAAAGTGCGCTTACGAAAAAGTGGAACATAAGCTGTAGGTTTCTTAAAAAATATATTACTTTAATAGTAAGTTTGTATCAACGCCATCTATCCCATTAAAAAGACATCACAAACTACCCTAGACTACTAAAATGCCAGTCTGTACCAACTAGCCTCGGCCGCCACCGTATCTTCAGTCCTTCTGATATCCTGGTACTTGCTGAGACCTCTCCGCACGGGTAACTTGATACTGTCACATTGTTGAACCGTGGTTTTGATACTATGAGACTTTCATTCAACTGACGTTAGACAGTTCTCAATCATACAGATACTTGATACACAATTAAGACAGATAAAGTGACTTTTTGGGTCGATTGCTCAAAAAATATTTGTAGTTAAGGCCTTAATCAATCGTGAATAAAATCTCCTAATTACGAGTTGAGCCCTAATTGATGATTAAGTACCAATCAATTAACACATAGTGATATTATCACATTATCAGAGATCGAACAAATGTGCGTTATTGATCTCGAGATGACTCCACAAATGATTGAATGATTAATCACATTTTTTTTATTTAATTCAGATTTTTAGTGTGACATTTTACTCATATTTTTATAGTTCCCAATTTCAAGTATGTAATTTTCCGAAAACGATTAATTATTTATTCAGCTTTGTAGTCATGCCCATAATTGCTAACAATGATGCACATTTTTCCGATCTCTGGATATTATTGAAAAAAAAAAATCTAGCAATTTCTAACTTTTATAAGTACCGCAATATCAACAGAGACTTAATAGTCACATTCATATTGCTATGACGTCCAAACGTCCATGACATAATATAGAGTGCACATGCGTGCATCGTTGCAATGTAGACATGCGCTTAACGTCAAAAAGCGGGTTCACACGTCAATACGTGAAAAAACTACCAGGCTCCCATACGACACTAGGAGATATTGCAAAATCTGAAACGAACTCTACACTGTTTTCTGATTAGACGCCAATTTAGATCCAAATACGACTCGTAAAATGTGTTGACAAACGATAAGTTTTAAGTAGCTTTCAGTCCTTTAATTTGGGAAATAGTATTCACTTTGAGGTTATCTCGTAAATGGCTACCGAAAAATCAATAATGCAGTCTAGATGTCGCCACAACTAAAGATTACTTTTCTTACTTTAAAATCGAGAGATAATCAAAACGAAATAAATTATAAATTTTAGTAGAGGTTCACAATCAAAAACATTTAAAAGATATTGTTTTATTGCTAGTACTAGTTATTAACGAAAATAACGCCATCTATTAGATTAAGAAGACAGTGCGTACTAGTCTAGACTAGTGTGGCTTCGCACTGCCTTCGATGTTCTGGTGTCCTAGTATATTTTGAACCTTTGTGGCTAGAATCACCTGGTTATGAATGAAATAGGCAATTGGGGATGTCAAGAATATTTGTAGCAAATCCCCGCAATAATCATGGAAAACTTTAAAACTTTATTAGTCGGCAATATGATATTAATGATATTATTTTAAAAATAATTAGGGCAAATTGCTAGTAACTGGCCACCCTCCATTAACTGGACATCTGATATAAAAATGAACTCTACGCACTTATAATTAGAATCAATTTAAAAGAGGGAGAGTGATTGACATTGACGTGACACATCGTTATAAAATGAATTCTAACTGTAAGCACATAGAGGTTATTTTTATACAAGATGTCCAGTTACTGGAGAGTGGCCAGTTACTAGCAAGTTACTCTGTATGAAAATTACTGTTTACGGTTGTACAGTCCTCGTCAGATATATCAGATTGGCCAGGGTGCTCACATATATCTGAGCACGCCTTTAGGGTCACGGCGGCGTTAGAGTGCATGTTCAGATATTTTTGAGCATCGTAGCAGCCCCGATATATCTGATGGTAACTATACCGTCATGTTGCAATTCTGATTCTGGAATTTTCGATTTGTGTTATTTTGGCCGTGGCAAACAGCTTTATTTTTACCGGGGTTTAAATTGCCTTTGATGGACAGGTAAAATTAAATAAACGCTTTTAATAAACTTAAGGACACCCAGTATACCTATATCCGGCCAACGTTTGATGCGCTAGGCAATAGCAACCAGTGATTGAGATAGGCCCAATACCGGGGCCACCAGCATTTATTGCACCAATACTTGCCCAGAATCCGTTAATATTCAAAAGTGGTTTTGCACTGGAAAATTACACACCTATACTCGGCCAACGTTGGACGCACAAGGCACCAGTAGCCTGTCGTTGGCACATGCGTAAGGCCCAATACCGGACCCCTCCATGGCATTGACTGGCTGGACCATTACTGTTGTCAGACATCATGATTAGCATGAAAGCACGGCAGTCGTAATGCACTGTAAGATGACACCTGTATCCGACCAAAGTTGGATGCACAGGCCGGAAACTAGTGGTTGGCATGGGGCCAAGGCTATTAACTGAAAGATGGCACATACCGGTACCCGACCAACGGTGCGGTAGACGCACAAGACACCAGTAGCCAGTCGTTAGCACACGCGTTTGGCCCAATACCGGACCCCACTATGGCATTTACTGGACCATTACTGTCGTAATTCACCTGAAGATGACACCAGGGGGACTACCATGATCTCTAAAACGCGATTCAGTTTAGGTTCCGCTTGTCAGTTTTTGACAGGTTAGGGCTTGTCCATTAATCACGTCATACTGTATAGGGGGAGGAAAATATCACCAAGTATCACCATGGGGGATGGGGGGGTCTAAAACAGGCCAAAATCGTATGACGTGATTAATGGACAAGCTCTTATTCTATGGAAATAACACATCGCGATTCAGATTACGTCCTAAAATGAATCGCATTAGTAGGTCGTGATTTCCTTGTACCCGACCAGAGTTGGACGCACAGGCCGGAAACTAGTCATTGGCATGGGGCCAATTACAAACACCCATCGTGACATCAAAAAACCTTAACTGCAGTCAGGTTCGTAACGACAATTGAGTACGATATCTTTAGGAATTTAAGCTCGATCGGCGTTTTTGTATAATGAATCACAATACTGCTTATTAATACAACAAAATCTGAGTTTTTATTGAAAGTTGATGCTTAATTGTCGTTATAAACTTGACTTTAATTATACTTAGTTACTTACTTACTGCTCTGGCGCAGCGACCCAAAGTGTGTCTTGGCCTCCAATACTAGAGAACGCCACTGATCACGGTCTTGAGCGACATTTTGCCACTGGTCAATTCCGAGACCGCTTAGCAGCTCTCACAGCATCCGCCCAACGACATATGGGGCGGCCGACCGGACGTTTACCCTCGTAGGCTCTTTTGACTTTAATTATGGTTATTTAATGTCACGCTAATCGGGTGTCCCTAAAAGTGAAAAGCTCAGATGACACATACCTGTACCCGGCCTACGTTGGACGCGCAAGGCACCAGTAGCCAGTCATTGGCACACGCGTTTGGCCCAACACCAGATCCCACCATGGCATTCACTGGCCCGTTGCTATTGCCGGAGATGGTGAAGGCTCGAGAGCGGTTATTCACTGGAAAATTACAATTATTTCGTCTGAGACACACCCCAATTCCTCATATACCGGGCGAGACTATGGACCATAAAGGGAAAGTACCTTAAATATTCTAGAGAGGATATTTTGCTGAAAGAAGACTTTATCTTATTTTTAAAGAGAAATAATACTGCATCTAAGTTTTCAAAAAAATTGTTGCTTCTCCTGCAAATCGAACCAACTACTTTATTTTTACAATTTTGAACCAAAGATTTTTGGTTATTCTTTTCATTATTAGATACAATGTCTCTTAAGATTTTTTTTATTTTTTATCCATTCTTTCCAATGACATCATAAAATTACGAAAAGAAAAATGTTCGTATTAAAGTAGGTTCGATGCCACAGTGCAGTGGCGTTCAGAATTGCATGGACAATTTATGAATGAATTCATTCATAAACTGTCCATGCAATTTTGAACCCCACTGTACATTACCTGTGTCAGCACAAGCAGAGTACTGTATCCCGCAGAAGTTCCTCTCCATCCTCACGCAGATCCCGTAGTCCTGGTTGCTGAGCTGCAGACCAGAAGCAGGGTCGTAGTTGAAGGACTTGAGCTGACCGGAGACGCCGGTGTAATATTGGAGACAGCCTTCATCAGCTGTGGACCAATGATGCCTGGTTTCATATCAGCAGTGTTATTCACTAAGGAAACCGCCTTGCTGTCAGCGCTGCGGCAGCGTCGTGCTTAAAAATGGTATGCACTAATGTACTTTAAACGACACTAGTGCTCGGCGATGAATGCGGCGTGAGCTGGAACTACACTGCGTCGAGAGTTTGACGTTTAATGTATGAACTTCGTATTCTTTAACGAAAAACAGCGACGAACTCGCCCACAACCTCGCTCACAGCCTCGATTCCTAATGTCAAATAAAACAGCTAGGATTTTAGACAAGGCTGTCTCGAAGTCGAGCTCGTTGACGAACGCAGCGTCGAATGTGTGAATAAGAGAATACGAGTAGCATAGCAGTAGTAAGTGTACAATTTTCTGCACTCGGGCTGCAGTGCATACAAATTGGTTGCTTGAAGCGGTGTATGGCCTGTCTAAGGGCGCGACTCCACTGACGCGGAGCGGAGCGGAGCTGTGGGAGTTCGGCCAATGAGACCGCATCACAGTTTTTCGAATTCGGATTTGAAGAATGTAATTGGTTTTGCATAGCTCCACTCCGCTCCACGTCAGTGGATATGCACCCTAAGAAGAGGTCAGTGGGCTTTCAATTTTTAGTCATTCATAGAGTTGAAAATTTCACGCTGTATAAAGGAACAAACAATAATTAGCGGCTTAAGTTAGGACACCGTTATGAATAAGGGGTTAATATCAAGGGTACCTCGATAGATGGTGTTGCAGGGTATCTGCGTGACCTTGACCTTCCACATCCTGGCGAAGGCAGTGCCGCTGGTGACGAAGGTCAGCTTCACAGGGTTTGTGGAGCCCACACCAGCGTCGATGTACACTGGAAGTCAAACAACTTGTGAATGGTTCTCTGAGCGTTTTCTATCGCCTGTACCACGGTGAGTGCTCTGAAGAGTTATTTTTCCTGATCACTTTTCTGTTATAAGTGTTCCCCCGGTTCCTTTCCGTACCAGTTTGCGGTATCACCGCTTCACCGTGGAAAATATTCCCATACGTACCAAGAAATTCGGCAATTGATTCATCATCATCATCATCAGCCTAAAATAGTCCACTGCTGAACGTAGGCCTCTCCTATTAACTAAGCGTATAGACGCATTAGGAGGTGAATGCCCATAATCGCCACGCTGGGCAAGCGGATTGGCGATCGAAGTAATGTGTCCACTATGATGACGCTGCTGCCCATCATCATTTTTTTATCAAATAATGATCAGTGACACTTCAATCCCTTAGTCGACTTTTACGACACCCGCAGGAGGAGTTGGGGTGGTGACAAATGTATTCAATTGATTAATATTAACTATTAAAAAGTGGAATTATTGTGTTTCCTTATACGTATAAGCTGAGGGACTCTTTAAACGAAGCGTGAAGAAGCATCTAGCGGGCCAGCAAGGCGGTGGAAACTGACACGTTACTGCTGGTCTCCTGTTCGTTGCCGTCACGATTTGGGTTCCATTTTTCACATACGATCAGGTGAAGTGGAGCCACTTTGTTGAGCCATTATTATATAAAAAAAAAAATGACGACCCAATGGAGTTGATCATGCGATTCATGCGTTCAAAGCCGTATTTAGGTACTTATTTTACTATGGCCCTGGCAAGCCACAGATGGATAAGCAAAGCTTTTTTCCAGCATTTAAAATAATGACGTAGGTCAGCAGAGTCAGGCCCAAGTAAGCATATCATACAATGTGCCAATGAGGAAAGATAACAATTTTAACAGCGGTGTTTTGCTGATCAAATATCGACGGTAGAAAGGCTAATTGACTTAACCGACATTTTATGAACTTTACAGGAGAGCCGTTTAAAGATTTATTTTTTAGAAATAAAATCGCTACAAAAAAAGTAACAGGTATATTGTAACGCAACTGCCATCAAATATTCAAGATATAGAGGCGCATACTTTGGTTCCTACCTTGATAAAATTAGTTTATTATGTCTCGAAATAAAGGTCGCTTAAGACAAATCTGCTAAAAATGAGAGAAAGGCTAATTGGTTCAAATACCAACAGCGTCTGCCGCCGGAGGCAAGTCAAATGACTGTAGTGTACAAGTGCACTTTTTTAAAAAGAAGGCTAAATGAGCTAAGCGCTATTTTTACTATACAACGGGGTAAGGCTAAACAGTTTAAGCGATTCTTTAATGGAAATAAGTGGCGATTCTAATTGACTTAATGATACACACTCATTGAAAAACGGATTGCTTAAATCTCAGGAATTATATGAATATGATTAAACATGGTGGTTGAAGCTCAGATATTTAGAGACAAAGGTATAATTACTCTGCAGGTCTAAAGAAAATAAAATGAATGAAAATCGTTTTTCTCAATTTTTATTGCTATACAGGGTTACTTTTTCACCGGTACAATACATTTTCCCACATATTTGGTATCGATAATAGATTACATTTATCAACTAAAATTGTCATTTTTTTTTCATTTATTATTAATTTACCCTTCATGCAAATGCAAAATAATGGGCTTACTAATGATAAGACGTCAACGGGGTGCGGGACGCAGAGGGCGGCGGAAAGGGGTGAGCGACCTGCGCACGAGTTGGTAACATAGCAGTTACCTCAATCTCGGTGACTAGGTCACGGTCAGGGTCAGTCTCACGGTTGACGTATAGGTATGTGCACGCGCGCCGCATCGTACTCCCTTCAGTCGGAAATTACTCGTACGAAATGGTTCGTAGTTATTTTCTCATTGGGGAAAATACAGTTGCAGCCCAGCGGCTATACGCTGAAGAAAGTGTGCCCCGCCTGGAAAATGCCAGTGTTATAGCCATGGCCAGCCAGGTCAACAGATTTGACCCCGTGTGACTGTTTTTGTGGGGTGAGGGTAGGCCCAAAATTTAAAAGACTTAAAAAATCTAATAATAAGTGCATTTGATGAACTTAAAAGTGAAAACTACAGACTTGTGTTGGGAAATATCGAAGGAAACATTTAAAAACGGGCAAGAGTGTGTTTAGATAACCACGGCCAACATTTTGAACACTTGCTTAAGTATGTGAATTAATTAATTAGTATGAGAAATGGACTCCATTAATTAGGTATGTTTTTTTTATTCCAATCACTGTGCATAAAGTTGATTTCAAGTGTTTAAATACACCTCAATGAAGAAAGTCCCTGTCCTTAGTGCAAGTATGAAGGAAGATTTGGGATCAAGTAAGATTTTTTTGCCAAGTCATAATCATAAGTTGATTATCACCGCCGCTTTTCTAAGCCGCCATGCCACGTGCGATGACGTTGTAAACAAACAGTTGCCAGTTCGTGTGTTTTGCTAGTTATGTACATTGATAATGCGTAATGCGTCCAATTTTCTAATTAGGTTTGCGGATAAGTTCAAACATCGGTATTTTAGTTTTTTTGTTCTAAAGGGGTGGTAACAAAAAATGCTAGTATTCTGTAACTTGGACTACTGTTACGTATGTTGATTTTTTGTACTGGTGAAAAAGTAACCCTGTATAAAGAAAAATATTTGCTTCTAATAACATAATTAGATAGTTATTTGGCAGAATCAGTCTAAGAAAAATTGCGGATATTGATTACAGCGTTTCATCCGCAATAACCTTTCTGTCGCTTTTATTGGAAAAAATGCTCTTTTTGCCTTACATCTTTAATTAATTAATTAGTACGCTTGATAGTTACGTTACATTTTTTAATCTTAATTTTTATTATATCTGTAGTCAGTTTTTTTTACAATATAAGCGGCAGAAATACGTAAGTAAGTATTTAGACTTAAACTTTAATTATTGTTAAATAATCAAGAAATAACAATGGAAATAATTAAATTATTTCATAATGTGAAATACACGATTTCAGTATCACACACAAATCACTACGGCACATGCGCCTACCGGCACAGACTACAAGTGATTGACGCGCCCGCGCGGGGGGCGGCGGTAGTTATAGGCGAGCGGCTCAAAAAGCACCGACGGCGGCAAGAGTGTGATTGTACCGCCGAGTCAAAAGTTTCTCATAGATTTTTTTGATGATTTAAGCTACACTGATATGATGCATTATGATTTTATTATAAGGATTTAAATGACACAGGTCAAACAAATATTCTATTTCAACCGACATTCTCATCTATAAAAAGAGGTTCAAAATGCTTAAGTAACATACATTTTATGGTTTAGAGTTTTACGTATTTGGTTGAAGCGACCCATGCCCTAAAAAATTGGGAAGAGCTAAATAGTTCAAGCGACATGCTTCTTTTATTTTAAATGGAGGCTAAATGCTTCAAACGCCTATGGTGGCACTTTTTTGTTGAAGTTCAATTGACTTAAACGACTATGCTCGTGTGTGATGGAGTAAAGCCAAAAGGTTCAAATCAAAACGAATGGCAAAGTTGGGAAAGTAAAAACCGCTTAAGCGGGAACCAACCAAACATGCTTGTGGGTCAAGTCACGTTTCATTCAAAAATGCAATTTTTTGTGTTGCTTCATGCCTTGATTTTTTTAACGCTGTACCAAATTTCAGAAGTGTTAACCGCCATCAAAATCGTCTGATCGCTATGAAACCGAGCTCAATCGACGGAGAAAAATCTGCCGATTCCGATGATATAAATAACTCAATATCGCCCAAAGTGTCGCTTAAGCCAATTAGCCTTTCTTTTTTTTTTTTTTTTTTTTTTTATGCTATAGGTGGCAAACGAACAGACGAATCGCCTGATGGAAAGCGATTAACGTCGCCCATGGACACCCGCAACACCAGAGGCGTCGCAAATGCGTTGCCGGCCTTTAAGGTGGGAGTACGCTCTTTTCTTGAAGGTTTGAAGGTCGTATCGGTCCGGAAACACCGCTTGTGACAATTCGTTCCAAAGTTTAGCTGTGCGAGGCAGGAAGTTACGAGAAAAGCGCACAGTTGAGGACCGCCAACCATCTAAATGGTGAGAATGAAAACATTGTCGCGTAGGGCGGTGGCGGAAAGAAGCGGCAGGTATTAATCCGAACAACTCCTCGGAACACTCCCCGTAGTACATGCGATAGAAAATGCAGAGCGAGGCCACATCTCTACGCAGCGCCAGGGTATCAAGCCGATCAGAAATACGTTGGCAGTTGACAACTCGAGCTGCTCTCCGTTGGATGCGGTCTAGAGGGAGAAGCTGGTACTTAGGTGCCCCTGCCCAAAGATGAGAGCAGTATTCCATATGCGGGCGAACCTGCGCCTTATAAAACTACCGTCGATATGTTAAAAATGTCTTATGAAGTTTGCCAGATCATATCTATTTTAAGAGAAAATTATTTATAAAACCATTTATGACCGTTACGCTATGATAAATGCATTTTAAGGTGCGTTCAGATCAAAAGAGCATTTGCAATTCTAACCCCCCACTCTACGAAATTCGATCGTTACATAAAACGTGATTGGTTGATTTCGTAGAACGGGGGATAGAACAGCGAATGCTCTTTTGGTTTGAACGCACCTTTAGGAAACGATTTTGTAACGTAGAATGCAGTGAGGTGAATGTATGGGAGACAAAAACGAAAGCAACTCAACTGTGACTGCCCTGGTTGACGCCGCAGATGGCGGGCACCGGGTTGCCGCCGGACACGATGAACTGGTCTTGGTTGCACACGTTGTTGACTTGCTCGGGACCCGCGATGGTGAACCGGTTAAAGTCCAGCCTGGAACAGACATCAAAATATATGCTTTCCTCCACCAATTTCAGCCACGGCGGCCTCTTCAACTCCTTACCTGGTGTGGTCGCAAAGTGGCTAATGTAGCCGAGTTTCTTCGTGAATGTCCGCGCACATTGCGGGCAAGTGAGCAGATCAGCCGTGTGGTGACGGCAGTAAGAATACATTTGTCACCACCCCAACACTTCCCGCGGGAGTCGTAAGAGTCGACTAAGGGATTGAAGTGTCACTGACCATTCTTTCATTTGATTGATGATGGACAGCAGCGTCATCAACATCATAGTGGACACATTACTGCGATCGCCAATCCGCTTGCCCAGCGTGGTGATTATGGGCATTTACCTCCTAATGCGTCTATACACATAGTTGATAGGAGAGGCCTACGTCCAGCAGTGGACTGAGATAGGCTGATGATAGAGCAGATCAGAACACCATTACAAAAATTGTAGTTAATAGCGCAAGGCGGGCGTGGTTTCACCTCATCGCGTCGAGCATCCAGATCAGAACAGCGATTCTCCTCAATTAATTCTATTCTGGTTTTCACCAAGGACCACCACTCCGGTCGTTGCGCTGCTGACCGCTCGCACTGAGAAGGCTTAATATAGTAGTTTATATATAATACTTTAGAACATCCTTATACCTGAAGAGTTGCCTTCCATGCTTACGCTTGCCCTCCTCAATTACTTTGACGTCAAAATAGCCAAAGGTGGACTCTGGAGAGTTTAGGACGTTGAGTTGAGCACGAGGAACAAAGACGTCAAAAATATAGCCTATAGTGTCCCACTGCTGGGCTAATATCTATGGATTTCCACTCGTCCCAGATAGATTCTCTTATTGCGACATCTTTAGCCGGTTTAAACAGGTGCGGGGCCCGCAGCACTTTTTATAGCGAGGCCCCTGGTTTAGGTACCTAGATTCTTATAAAAAAATACATTATGCAGATGATAACACTGCAGTTTCTTTCTGCCGAGGGTATAATTTCTTGAAAGTTGAAAAATGTGAAATATCAACAAATGAAGGGTCCACAGAAAAAACATGTCCAGTGCTTAAAAAAATCATTCTGTTAAAAGTAAGGTGGGTTTTCCTTCTGTAATTTGAATTGACTACACATGTTCTTTCCCTTCAAAGCAATATGTGGGAATTGGAGCACATTTATTATTTATCCTTTCAAAAAAAAACTATTTTGGGGCCCGTAGCATATGCTATCTGCTGTTAAGGTGCATTTAGACCAAACGAGCATTCGCTCATTCTATTCCCCACTGTACGAAATCAACGAATTTCGACGAATCACGTTTTGTGTAACGAACGAATTTCGTAGAGTGGGGGGTAAAATGAGCGAATGCTCGTTTGGTCTAAATGCACCTTTAGGTTAATCCTCCGATATCTTTACGAATTCAAGTTTGATCGGCGTTTTCATATTATAAAATTGGCAATATCTCTTATACTCGTAGGTTTTAAAATGATCACCAAAACCAATTTTATTCGATAGAGTGCTTAAGAGTAATTAGTGCTTAGTTGTCGTGTGACTAAAATTAAAGTATTGTAAATGTAGATTAAGGTATTGTAAGTGTAATTAAGGTATTGTATTGTTGCAATGTAAAAAAGTAACACCAACGTCAGTTTGTTTAATTATGAAACAAATTGATGTTTTCTAATCATGAAGTGATTACAGCGCCCTCTATAGCAAATTCAACGCAAAGAGTTGTCGAGTTTGCGGACGATTGTGGTAGACACACGTCTATGAGTGGCTTAAGGTTGTAGTACCTTCAAAACATTAAGTACAGATGTCGCTAGTGATTAGCTTCACAATACCATTGACTAAATGCGCTGTGATCGAAGGAAGGTCGTCTGGTGTAATTGGAAGCACGTTGGACCGGCAATCCAGAGGAAGCGGGTTCGAATCCCGTAACAACCAGAGTTTTTCGCAGTTGACATTTTCTATGGTAAGCACATCTGTTACGACATTGTGGTATTGTAAATTCACGCTAATTGGGTGTCCCTAAAACTGAAAAAGCATCATACGGGACTAAGAAGGGATAACTAAAGGGACTAACTGTCACTACCATACCTTATCTGACACACATCCGGATGTGCCTTGACAACCGTCAGCTCGCAAGAGCCGGTACC